>CM049808.1:1176119-1221119 GCA_027422405.1 Ptychobarbus kaznakovi
CTTCGAGACACATCTGAGAAAGAGCTTTTCCACTTCTGCTTGAATACATAGTTCAACACTGTGTTTCAATGTCTCTCTGTAGCATGAACTCCTCTATTAACAAGCAGCAGGAGGCCATAACTGTTTTCTCTTTTGTGGTTTTTGTGTGTTGATTGTAACTCAACTGGTACAGAATAGCGCTGGCGATGCCAAGATCATGGGTTTAATTCTTAAACTGATAAAACTGTCTAAAATAAAGGCATCAACCAAACGAAAGCTATCTGTAGGTACATTGCACTTCCTTTGTAAACATGTGACTAAACATCTGATAAATAGTTATTTGAGGAGGTTTGAGAGCTGCTTGCTGTAGACCCCCAACCACCCCCCCGGCGGCTCAAAACAATGCTGACCTATCACTGCTGTCTTGTTCGGTGGTAAATAAGAATAGTAATAACAAGTAATACATAGTGAAACTGAATTAAATAAATGTACATTTAGTCATTTAGCAGGCGCCTTTATCCAAAGCGATGACAACAGAAGCAATAATACTGTATATAGCACTGTGACAAATCTACATGTAAAAGTACACGTAGCAGGTCTATATGTACACTGTAAAAAAATACACAAAATAAAATACATTTTAAATAAAAAGATGAGCCAACCACAAGGCTTAGTCACGATTGACCAGCTATTCATAGATAACAATTTCGCTTCCATTGACCAACTTAAAAAACAATTTAGTTTGCCTAATTCACATTTATTCTGATATCTCCAAGCTCGAAGCACCTAATGGTATTTTGGAGGGCATTTTACATCAGTATAGATGTATGGGGGTGCCATATCAAAATTTTAATATAATAAATAACAAACAAACCCAATATGAGATCATTAAAATCTCTCTGGGAGGAAGATTTAAGTATTAAGTTAGAAAATGAAACTGGAATGCAGTCTTAAAAAGGATACATTCTTCTTCAGTTAACTCTAGACATAAGCGTATTCAATTTAAGGTAGTGCATCGTATTCATTTGTCTAGGGTACAACTAGGGGACAGGACCATACCAGTCCACGGTTCGGTGTGGAACCAGCATCCCTGCTTCATTCTTTTGGGCCTGTTTAAGTTATTAAGGTTTTGGGAAATAATTTGTAAGAGTTTCCCAGAAATGTTCACTACAACAATAGACCCCAACCCTTTGACAGCTTTATTTGGACACTTTACAGTGCTCCTGTGGCTCAGTGGTTAGAGCATTGCGTTAGCAGCGCAAAGGTTTGGGTTCGATTCCCAGGGAACACATGTACTGATGGAAATATGTATAGCTTGAATGCACTGTGAGTCGCTTTGGATAAAAGCATCTGATAAATGTAAATTTGGGTTCTTCGGAGAATGTGAAATTGACAGTTTTAGAGATGGATAATATCACACTTTGCACACTAGACGGCTTATACTAATTAACTGGAAGCTGCCATCTCCTCCAACTTATCGTCAGTGGGTTTTTGACCATTTTTGCCCTCAAACTTGAAAAGATTAAATTTTGAGTTCGATTGAAACCCTATCTTTTTTAGAAAATCTTGGGGCCCAATTTTGGAACATTTTAAGGAGGCAGGTTTTGAATAAAATGTTTTGTGTGTGCTTTTTTCTTATTTTTAATCTTGCTTGATATTTATATATGTATCTGTATTCCAGTGGCGGCTGCTGATCTTTTAAAGAGGGGAAGCTCATTTTCGGCCTAAATCATAAAAATTGTCCATTTATTTATATGTAATTCTGCCCTACATTCCTTTTCAAGAAAAATCTCTGTAACCCTGTCGTACCAACTAGCGTCTTTTCCAGTGACATGAACCAGTTCCTCTCAATGGCCAGCAGAGCTAGGGCTGCTTAAACGGCCTTGGCCCATTGTGTTACGGGTGTAGGACTTGAGCCGCTTTAAAACAGGAGAAGCTCCTTTCTACACCTGAGATGTAGCTCCAATTGTTGCCACTAATGAGAACAGTTTGTAAAGCTGAGGCATTGCACTGTCCAACTCCATGTCTTTAAGGAACACCAAGTAATCACACAGCTTTCCCCTGTTACTCTGCAAGTCTGATCTGAATACAGGACTTGAAGTTCAGAACCTCAGTCTCCCTGAATCAAAGTGATGGCCATAACTTTTCAGGACACTTTGGAAGGCCTCCTCTGGAAATGCTTGTCTCATGTCATCAAATTTCCCTGGATTGACTAATTCTAAGAAAAGCATACTTTCCAAATTTGAAAAAACGTCGAGAATTGCTCCAAGGATGTTATCAAGGATGGCCATGTACAGATTTCTGTAGCGCTCTTGGGGATCCTGCAATTGGGTCAGACGGCGCTTTCTCATGGGCTCATCTTGGGGTCTGATGTGAGATCTGCTGCTTTGGCATAAACAGCTTGGAAAGCCCCCTCTGACCTCTTCTCTTTGACAAATGCAAGAAGAGACTCAATTATTTTTCTTGCAGTAAAGAACATCCATCGCTTCTGCTGGAGACAATATCAAAGACCACATCAGTCTCAGAGAAGATTTGTTCATATGTGTACAACATGAACACAAACTCAAAATCCTCCGTTTCTCACGAAGCCTTTGGCACAATCCAGTGTATCATCATCCATTGTCGTATCTGCAATGATGTTATCAAATGTCTGCAGGGAGGCCATCATAATTTTTTGCCACAGTGTCACTATCCGTGATGTGAAATTCCATCGAGTAGGAGCGTTTCTGGGCAACCTTGAGCAGCCTGCAGACTCCAGAAAAGACGTCCTCTTTGTGGATTTTGAGAAAAAATGTGGCAAACCCAGAGAGTGATGCAAAAAAAATCTGCACTCAGGCAAGCATTTGGCCCCCTGTGACAGCACCAGATTCGTCTGTGTGCATAGAAATGCACAAACATTGCACTGGGGGCTATTGCTTTCACTTTGGCCTGCAGACCATTGAGAGCTGAAGCCATGACAGCAGCCCCATCATAGGTCTGTGCCACAAGCTTATCCTTAAAAACAAATCTGCTGAAAACTCACAAATCTGCTGAAGCTGGTTGCGTTACACTTCTAAGTTGGCTCAACTTTATTTTATTTTTACAGTGTAGTAGGTTTTTATAAAAAACAAAACAAAAAACAAGTAGTTAGAATAGAAGAAGAATATTAGTGTAAGAGTTTTTTATAAATAAAAAACAAAGTTCCAAAGAATAAACAAAAACTTTTATTTTGGAAGCGATTAATCACGATTAATCATTATCCAGACACTGTTAAATATAATATATATGTTGAAGACATGTTATGTAGCTTATAATGTTAATAATAGTGAATAATATATATTAGTGCCGTCAAACAATTAATTGCGATTAATCGAATCCAAAATAAAAGTTTTGTTTACAAAATATATGTGTGTGTACTGTGTATATTTATTATGTATTATGTTTATATTATATATAAATAAATTTAACATCATATATTTTTCTAAAATATATACATGCATGTTTGTATGTATATATACATAATAAATATACACAGTATACACACATATATTATGTAAATAAAACTATTTTGGATTCGATATATATATATATATATAATAACACCATAAATTATATAAATTATAATACTTTTTCCACATAAGGACTATTTGGTTTGCCTTGTTTAATTTCTTAAAAGTCTGTTAATTTCGGTGGGAGCTCATTTTATTTTATTTTATTTAAATTTTTTCATGTAATTTTTAAATTATATTCATGATTTCAGCAGAACGAGTAGAGCATGGTGCTGCAACGAGTTGCTGTACCATGAGTGCATTAATGCAATGCAAGTTGCTTTGGATAAAAGCATCTGCTAATTTCATAAGATGCACATTAATCAAATAAATGCAAATGTCATCATTAACAGTGGCATTGCTGAAATCCGCCTGTGGGCAGGCGAGGAGAATCCCTTGTTTTTTTTATTATTTTGGGGCATTTCTGAGTCAAGAGGAGCTGAGAGAGTCTGAGATGTGTTCTGGGAAATGAGCTCAGTGCTGCGTCTGGAAAGATCATCATTCCCTGACGCCACCGCACAAGCACTCATAAATACTGCTGCATGCACTTAGAGAAACGGAGGAGGGGAAAAAGAGTCTCAGAGATGTGGGGGAGAAAACAAAAGACATGACACGACAGAGAGAGAGATCGGTGGGAGAACCTGAAAAAGAAAAGTGGTGCATAAACAATATTCACTCACAAGTTGCCAGTTAATTTCACAAACAAACCAAGAAACAGCGAGACACTAAGTAGAGCAGTAGAAGTGGTGCACATCTCTTTTTACACATCTCTTAGAGAGTAGCTTTGCACACAGATGCAGCGAGCGTCTCATGAAGCATCTGGAAAATCAGAAGCAGAAAGAGTATGAGTCAGACACTCACTCACAGCGCATTCACTGCAAAAAAAGCTTATATTAAGTATTTTCCTTATTTCTAGTCAAAATATATTTACATTAAGATGCATTTGCCTGTTAAGCAAAACAACATAAGATAAAAAAAAAACTAAATTAAGTGCTTAAAACAAGTAAAATTAAATGCCAAAATATGGGGTAAAATATTCATAAAACATTAGAATTTTACTTACCGCACTGGCAGATAATTTTACTTGTTTTAAGAACTAAATTTTGTTTTTTTTTTCTTCAGAAACAATACTAGATATCTTATGTCGTTTTGCTTAACAGGCAAATGCATCTTAATTTAATAATTTTTAGATATTTTGACTAGAAACAGGACAAAAATACTAATTAATAAGTAAGATAAGCCTTTTTTTGCAGTGTTCATATACTCCACACAGTTCAAGCATCCCCCCACAGCATCAAAAACAGATGGAACTTAGAGAATTAAGACACTGTAGCTTTAAGACTTGTATAATTAAGTGACCTCTCAAATTATTGGCTAATCACTGCTGGACTGAATTGCTGAACGGGATGTGATGACAATATGGTTATGATTTCTGAATGACCCACTTTTGCATCTTATTTCCCATAAATGGTGTATTGTACTGAGAGAGAAGGGTATTGTACAAAAAGACAAAGGTACAACAACTTAACTAGTTTAATGAGGGAAAGAACTACAATCACATTAAGCGTTATATTACACACACACACACACACACACACACACACACACACACACACACACACACACACACACACACACACACACACACACACACACACACACACACACACACACACACACACACACACACACACACACACACACACAGGGAGACGTTACACATAATTTGCAGTGCTTTATGGGAGTGGGCGGAGCTAAAGAGTTATTTGGGCATGATTTGCTTGTTTCAATTCTCTGATTGGTGGAGATTTAGTTCATCATGTGAAATGACAACTTCAACAAAAGCATATACTGTACAGATTTGAAAGAAAAGAAAGAATAAAAGAAGAAAGAAGAAAGAAGAAAAAAAAGAAAGAAAGAAAAGAAAAGAAGAAAAAGAAAAAAGAAAGAAAGAAAGAAAGAAAAGAAAGAAAGAAAGAAAGAAAGAAAGAAAGAAAAAAAAGAAAAAAGAAGAAAGAAAAAAAAATGGAGAAAGAAAGAGAAAGAAAAGAAAGAAAGAAATGGAGGAAAGAAAGAAAGAAAGAAAGAAAGAAAAGAAAGAAGAGAATGGAAAAAAGAAAGAAAGAAAGAAAGAAAGAAAGAAAAGAAGAAAGAAAGAAAGAAAGGAGAGAAAGAAAGAGAAAAAAAAGAAAGAATGAAAGAAAGAAAGAAAGAAAGAAAGAAAGAAAGAGATACAGATAGAAAGAAAGAGAAGAGAGAGAGAGAGAGAGAGAGAGAGAAAGAAAGAAAGAAAGAAAGAAAGAAAGAAGAAAGAAAGAAAGAAAGAAAGAAAAGAAAGAAAGAAAGAGAAAGAAAGAAAGAAAGAAAAGACAGACAGACAGACAGACAGACAGACAGACAGACAGACAGACAGACAGACAGAGAAGAAAAAAGAGAGAAAAAAGAAAGAGAGAGAGAAAGAGAGAGAGAGAGAAAGAGAGAGAAGAGAAAGAAAGAAAAGAGAGAAAGAAGAAAAGAAGAGAAAGAAAGAAAAGAAAGAAAGAAAGAAAGAAGAAAGAAAGAAAGAAAGAAAGAGAAGAAAGAAGAAAGAAGAAAGAAAGAAAGAAAGAAAGAAAGAAAGAAAGAAAGAAAGAAAGAAAGAAAGAAAGAAAGAAAAATTAAAATTGAACAAGAATTTCTAAAGGTTTCAAAAATGTCAAGTAAGTGTTTAATTCATTTGTTTCTTCTTCAGTTTATAAGGGTATGTGAGCAATAACAGAAAGGCCAGTACTAGGCCTTTATCACACTTCTGCGATCGAAGAGCGGAAGATTCAAATAGTAGCGTAAAGTGCTTCCGCTGCAGCGTATCAGTGGCTGTGCTCGTAGCACGGCATAGTTGTGGATTATTTATGTAACAGCACATACACGTCTTCTAAAAGACACCCATCTCAGTTTACAACAATTAATAGAGTATTATGAAAATAAGCAATATGTAGTCACGATATCCCGATATGTATTTCGTGACTTAAACAGGAGTGCGCGAGTAATACTGTATGTGTAGGCAATCCTTCACAGTCTGATCACCTTATTTAATTACAGAACAGCGAGGGAACTATACAAATCACATTAATAAGCATTAGAATTAGCCAAAGCTTAAAACATTAATTATGACTAAAGGCTGTATAGTAGGATTAAATTCAAGGTTTAGGGCAAGCTTGTATTAAACATAATGCTCACTTTTTTTTTTTATGATGCAATCCTCTATAATTGCGTCAAATTGAAGTTGTTGAAATAAATAAATATTTCCAGCCCATAGACGATAATTTAAATAAGTTTGATCATCTTAATCGCGTTATTCTCCGTGATTGCGTGCAACGATTTATTATACTGTGAACAAGAGCGAGAGGTTAATCACAATAAATATAATTCAAAAATAGTATTAAAAATAAAATAAAATCAGTCCGAGTATTCCTCTGGCAGTAACTTGAGCTGCGTGCTCTTCGTTAATCTCGCTCAGATAGGCTCACGTTACACATTAATATGAAGGATGACATGATACATGTATCATGTCGAATCGGTATCGATATAAATACAGTATATCGGTATAAATACGGTATATCGGTATAAATACGGTATATCAGTATAAATACGGTATATCGGTATAAATACGGTATATCGGTATAAATACAGTATATCGGTATAAATACAGTATATAGGTATAAATACGGTATATCGGTATAAATAAGGTATATCGGTATAAATACGGAATCGGTATAAATATGGTATATCGGTATAAATACGGTATATCGGTATAAATACGGTATATCGGTATAAATACGGAATCGGTATAAATACGGTATATCGGTATAAATAAGGTATACAGGTAGAAAATACGGTATATCGGTAGAAATACGGTATATCGGTAGAAATACGGTATATTGCTATAAATAAGGTATATAGGTATAAATACGGTTTATCGGTATAAATACGCAGTTTTAACATTGACGTTTATTGCGTAAATTTTCAACTAAACTAAATTAGTTTAATTTTCTTCACAAAACTGGCGTCTGTCTATTGCCAATAAAGCAGGCGGAAATTCCTTTACGCTACTAATCGGAGCCGGATGTGATGAGATAATTATGTTAATAGGGCTGTGATAAAGGCCTATTGTCTGCAGTGTGTTCTTTCACCTGGATGAGCTGGAACAGGTGTCTGTAGCAGGAGCTGTTTTGTGTGACTTTGTAAGTAATACCTTACAAGAGAGAAATCCCCTGAACACGGCCAAGACCTGTTGCTGTGTTGATGCGAGCCAGCGTTCCTGCCAGAGAGCTGCTCTAAAACTAATCTGAGGTTCCTCCTCTGTGTCCCGTTCCCAGTCGCTGTCTGTGTTAGAGCCATCTGTCCGGAGAACCGGCCAATCACAACACACGCACAGCTGCTGAGCCCCGCCCACTCCACAAACTGCTTCACTTCATCCAGGAGAGCTGATCCAGGACTTTATATCAATATCTAAAATATAATAATATATAAAATATTATTTTAGTAGGTTCAGTAATATAATACTCATTTATTTTCTTGTGATTTACTGTATCAGTTTAGTAAAAATGCATTAATGCATGTCTTTTTCTTTTATGAATATTTTTTTATTAAAATTAAGTTGATCTGTTTATTTTGGGATTGTAATATATTTTAATACCATTATTACATTTTCAAAATAAAAGTTTTTGTTTACATAATAAATGTGTGTGCTGTGTATATTTATTATGTATATATAAATACACACACACATGCATGTATGTATTTAATAAAAATATGTTACGTTTATATATATTAAATATATTTATATAGAATATAAATTATATGCATGTAAATATATACATGTAAATGTTTTCTAAATATACACTGTATGTGTGTATTTGTGTTTATATATACATAATAAATATACAAAAACTTTATTTTGGATACGATTAATCACGATTAATCATTTAACAGCATTATTAAATTTGAAATTGTATGTAATATTATTACATTTTAAAATGTAACAAATCAAATCAAAGTCAGTGTGATATTAGTAACATGCATTAAGCTATTTCATCAAGTGATTATATATATTATATAATAAAATATTTAAATGTTTTTGAAAGGGTTTTTATACAACAATATAGTAATATAAAGTTTTTTTAAATCATATTTTATGAGTTATCAGTCATGATCCATCCATCCAGCTACGAGGAGAATAACGAGATTGCAAACTTTGATTTGAAGCAAAAAACTAAATGAAAATTAACTGAAAATACCGAAAGTATTTAAAGTGATCCTAACGACTTTAATAAGTGAAAGATCTATAAGCATTGTGAACGAAAACTGAATTAAATATTGATTTAAAAACATATTGGCTATGCATATAGAAACAACAAATTGTACATTTACTACAAAATATAAATTTTATGCACATAATATTCAACTAGTTTATGAGCATATACAGTTTTACATTTCATTCATAATTTTTTGACTAGTATACAGTGTAAAAATGTTTTTTTTTTGCAAATAAAACATATATGGAGTACATTTTACAAGAAAATGCTATTTCGGTCTTTGCTTTAAAATTGCTCAGTTGTTTCGACACTCAAGCTCAGTGTAGTAAGATAGTATATTTTCTGAACGAAATGAAAAGTTGATCTGTTAAAGCTTAACGAAGGATCTCTCCCAGCCTAACGAGCACACTGTCCATCTCTGTCTTCTAGAGAAAGATCTCATGAAGAGGAGGAGTAACTAAACTAATAAACATGGCATACTCTCCTCTTTTTTTTCTTTCTTTTTTAAATTTTTAATTTAAAATGTAACATTTTTAAATGTTTAAATTGTGAAATTTTAACATTTTTAAATGTACATTTTTTTAGATTTAAAAATGTAAAATTTAAACATTTAAAAATGGTAAAATGTTAAAAAAATTAAAATTTTTATATGTTTAAATTGATACATTTTTTAATTTTGTAATTTTGTAATTTTTAAATTTTAAATTTAAAAAAAAAAAAAAAATTTATTTAATTTTTTATTTTTTTTGCATAACAAGAACAGCAACACAACATATATAGAGAGAGGATCGCATTGTTTTCAACTATTATCACTTACATTCATAATAGCATAAAAGGAACAAATATTAAAAATATTAAAAATAAATAAAAATCCTACTACAGGGGATAACTTACAAAATATTTCCATAGGAAAAGGATTCAATAATTCTATATATCCTTTTGCTTTTTTATTGCTTAGATCTTTTAAATCTTCAATATAATGCTTTAGTTCAATTTTAAATAATGTAATGTTAGGGTTTATTGTTAGACCATTTTGGTTTGTGTATATGGTATTTCCCATACACAAGTATTAAATTAATAACTAAATTTTGCTCCAAATTCAAATTCTTATACGGGTAATCTTCTCGTCCACAATAGAGTGGGGGAGCTGTGACGTCAGAACCCGGAAGAGTAATTCGCCCGAGATTGTCCTATGGGGTTTTATGATGGGGTTTATCAATTTATGAGTCAAATAAAGCCTGTGGTAAACATAACTTGATGATACTTTTATGTTTTGTTCTACAACGTAACTTACCCACATCCATACGTCATATTTACAGCAGAATTTATTTCAAAAAGGTGTAAAGAATTATGGGCTTCGCTCACAGGACTATTATCTCTTAAGCATCCATGAAGTTGGTACTAATATGTGTAAACATGCATTCAGTTATGATTGGAATCAATTACAAGATAAGTTATGGTTAAAAGAGTTGGTATCACTAAATTATTTTTTTAAGGATCTAGTTGTAGAGTCACCTGATTGTAAATGTTTTTGGTGAATTGTGTATGTAAACTAATGTATTTTGTTTTATGTTTTTAATTCCTGGTTAAATAAAGGTTTAACAATAAATAATAATACCCAAAACAAAAAATTTGAAGCAGTTATGTTCATTTTTGAAAACGTATGTTTTTAATAAGTAACTAGATTAGAACGTTTGGGCTGTGAGTGTTTCTTTTCCTATCTTACAAAATCGTATCTTATCTCTAGTTAGGAAATCTGTGTGCAAAAAAGTCTAAATATTGAGAAAATCACCTTTAAAGTTGTTCAAATGAAATTCTTAGCAATGCATATTACTAATCAAAAATTAAGTTTTGATATATTTGTGGTAGGAAATTTACTAAATATCTTCATGGAACATGATCTTAATATCTAATGATTTTTGGCATAAAATAAAAATGTATAATTTTGACCCATACAATGTATTGTTGGCTATTGCTACAAATATAGCTGTACTGCTTATGACTGCTTTTGTGCTCCAGGGACACAGTTATTCAGAAGTTTATGCACAAACACATTTGTTTCTCCACAAAGGATTCATGTGATGCATATTAAGCACAGAAACTTAATATCACCTTAACATTTCCGTCAATCTTTATATTAACCCCATCAGTCAAAGACAACAACAGTACTCTCACAAAAACCTACTTCTGAAGAACTAACTCTGTTTCTAGATCTGCTCAACACAGCTTCAGATGAACTACATCTGCTCCGACCTCGCCGAGCACTTGAGAATAGAGCAGAAACAGTGACTTCAATGGAAAAGAATGCACAGCGCTCTCTTAACCCTCCCCAAACTCAGGCAGTATGTTCTCTTTCTCTCTCTCACTTTTGATAGCCCACAGTTTGTGGTGAATAGGAAGGACTGTAATGTGCAGTGATGACCACAGCCTTCCCTTAACTTCTCCTCTGGCTCACTCGCTTTTTTAGCGTTGCCACGTCTGATGCGCTGTAAGTAATGGCTTGTGTTCACGAACCTAAAGCATTGACAGTGATGAGCATGTGCTCTTCAAATGAAGAAAAAATCAGTCTGCATTAGTCTGGAGTCAGGACAACTCACAAATGTTCTCATAGCTGGCCTGTCCATTACATGTAATAATGCCCAACCATGCAAAAAACGAAAAAAAAATAAAAGTTTTCTTTTTAGACACATGCACCACGACTATTTCTTTTTGGAGTAGTTTTACTTCAGTTTTTGTAATAGTTGCACACTCACACAGAGAGAGAGAGAGAGAGAGAGAGAGAGAGAGAGAGAGAGAGAGAGAGAGAGAGAGAGAGAGAGAGAGAGAGAGAGAGAGAGAGAGAGAGAGAGAGAGAGAGAGAGAGAGAGAGAGAGAGAGAGAGAGAGAGAGAGAGAGAGAGAGAGAGAGAGAGAGAGAGAGAGAGAGAGAGAGAGAGAGAGAGAGAGAGAGAGAGAGAGAGAGAAGAGAGAAGAGAGAAGAAAGAAAGAGAAGAGAAAGAGAAGAGAGAAGAGAGAGAGAGAGAGAAAGAGAGAGAGAGAGAGAGAGAGAGAGAGAGAGAGAGAGAGACTGGTGCACACCATATGTTCTGATGTGGGACTAGAAAGATAATTTATTTTCTTCACCATGGAAATCTTGGTAATCATTTTCAGATGTCCACAGTGACTCACAGCTTCATCATGTCGACCTAGGTAGCAATAATATCCCCATTTAACACAATGACTAGTTCTCCAATGCTTTTTATATTAGTTAGAAACCAAAATCTGACTAAACCAGCTGCTATTGAACAACTTCACAGTATGACAGAACAGCTCAGTTAAAATGTCCTAAGCATTCAACTCAAAAGTGATTTGATAATCAAAGCATTTAACAGTTTATTAAGAGTCTTTAAGTGATTCCCTTTTGCTCAAAGACCTAAATTGGACGAATTGTTGCTTATTTGTGTGTTAATTGTGATTTTTTTTGCAAAATTCATAATGGAAGGACCAAGTTAAGCTAAAAATTGAGATGACACAACTGCAAAATATCAAGTCACAATAATGAGAACCAAAGTTGCAAATGCAAAATATAGTCGCTATTACGAGATGCAAAGTCGCAAAATATAGTCACAATTATAAGAGGCAAAGTCGCAAATACAAAATATAGCCGCAATTACGAGATGCAAAGTTGCAAAATATAGTCACAATTATAAGAGGCAAAGTCAAAAATACAAAATATAATCGCAATTACGAGATGCAAAGTCACAAATACAAAATATAATCACAATTACGAGATGCAAAGTCACAAATACAAAATATAGTCGCAATTACGAGATGCAAAGTCACAAATACAAAATATAATCACAATTACGAGATGCAAAGTCACAAATACAAAATATAGTCGCAATTACAAGATGCAAAGTCACAAATACTAAATATAATCGTAATTACGAGATGCAAAGTCACAAATACAAAATATAATCACAATTACGAGATGCAAAGTCACAAATACAAAATATAATCACAATTACGAGATGCAAAGTCACAAATACTAAATATAGTCACAATTACGAGATGCAATGTTGCAAATGCTAAATATAGTCAAAAATACGAAATGCAATGTTGCAAATGTTAAACATAGTCGCAATTACGATATGCAAAGTCGTAAATGCCAAATACAGTCACAATTTCCGAGATGCAAAGTTGCAAAATTTAGTCACGATTACGAGATGCAAAGTCGCAAAATATAGTCGCGATTACGAGATGCAAAGTCTCAAATACTAAATATAATCGCAATTACGAGATGCAAAGTCACAAATACTAAATATAATCGCAATTACGAGATGCAAAGTCACAAATGCTAAATATAGTCAAAAATGCGAAATGCAATGTTGCAAATGTTAAACATAGTCGCAATTACGATATGCAAAGTCGCAAATGGCAAATACAGTCACAAGATGCAAAGTTGCAAAAATTTAGTCACGATTACGAGATGCAAAGTCGCAAAATATAGTTGCGATTACGAGATGCAAAGTCTCAAATACAAAATATAGTCGCAATTACCAGATGCAAAGTCGCAATTACAAGATGCAGTCGCAAAATATAGTCGCAATTACTAGAAGCAAAGTCGCAAATACGAAATATAGTCGCAATTACGAGATGCAAAGTTGCAAAATATAGTCGCAATTACGAGATGCAAAATCACAAAATATAGTCGCAATTACTAGAAGCAAAGTCGCAAATACAAAATATAGTCACAATTACTAGAAGCAAAGTCGCAAAATATAGTCGCAATTACGAGATGCAAAGTCGCTAAATATAGTCGCAATTACTAGAAGCAAAGTCGCAAATAAAAAATATATTCACAATTACTAGAAGCAAAGTCGCAAAATATAGTCGCAATTACGAGATACAAAGTCGCAAAATATAGTCGCAATTATTAGAAGCAAAGTCGCAAATACAAAATATAGTCGCAATTACTAGAAGCAAAGTCGCAAATACAAAATATAGTCGCAATTACGAGATGCAAAGTCGCAAAATATAGTCACGATTACGAGATGCAAAGTCGCAAATTAAAAAAATAGTCGCAATTACGAGATGTGAAGTCACAAAATATAGTCGCAATTATGAGATGCAAAGTCACAAAATATAGTCACAATTACGAGATGCAAAGTCGCAAAATATAGTCACAATTACGAGATGCAAAGTTGCAAAATATAGTCGCAATTACAAAATGCAAAGTCCCAAATGCAAAATATAGTCGCAATTACGAGATGGAAAGTCACAAATACAAAATATAGTCGCAATTACGAGATGCAAAGTCACAAATACAAATATAGTCGCAATTACGAGATGCAAAGTCGCAAAATATAGTCGCAATTATGAGATGCAAAGTTGCAAATGCAAAATATAGTCGCAATTACGAGATGCAAAGTCACAAAATATAGTCACAATTACAAAACGCAAAGTTGCAAAATATAGTCGCAATTACAAAATGCAAAGTCGCAAATGCAAAATATAGTCGCAATTACGAAATGCAAAGTCGCAAAATATAGTCGCAATTTCAAAATGCAAAGTCGCAAATGCAAAGTATAGTCGCAATTACGAGATGCAAAGTCGCAAAATATAGTCGCAATTACGAGATGCAAAGTCGCAAATACAAAATATAGTCGCAATTACAAGATGCAAAGTCCCAAATATAAAATATAGTCGCAATTACAAGATGCAAAGTCGCAAATATAAAATATAGTCGCAATTACGAGATGCAAAGCCGCAAATACAAAATATAGTCGCAATTACGAGATGCAAAATCGCAAAATATAGTCGCAATTATGAGATGCAAAGTCGCAAATACAAAATATAGTCGCAATTACGAGATGCAAAGTTGCAAAATATAGTCGCAATTATGAGATGCAAAGTCGCAAATACAAAATATAGTCGCAATTACGAGATGCAAAGTCGCAAATACAAAATATAGTCGCAATTACGAATGCAAAGTCGCAAAATATAGTCACAATTACGATATCCAAAGTCACATTTATGAGATCAATCACAAAGTTTCAATTACGAGAAAGTCGTAACTGCAAAGTATTCACAACTGTCCTGTCACATAAACCCGCCCTACTTAGTTACTGTTGCTATGTCTGACAAGCCATGCTGCTCTCACACTTCACACCATGTTCTCGCGCAGTGAAAAATACATCGCGGAGCAAAGAGGAAACAAGACAGAGCAGGTTACTTCTAGTATGAAACAGCTCAGCTTTTAAATTTGGTCATTTAAAAAAAAATTCAAACAATAAATACTGTTTTGTGGCTCTTTAATGTGTTATGACAGATCGCTGTATTGCCTCAGCTCAAGCGGCACGTGAACTGTTTGTCTTTTCATGTTTACTTAAACTACGAAATAAACATGATTGAACATCATAACATATTTTATTATTTTTCAAGTTTAAGTCCTCCGAAATTAATCTACTTTCCTGTCCGATTTGTCGGACAAGATGGCGGATTCGGCATTATGATTGGTCAGATCGCCTGTCAATCAAGCTCTTTGCGAAGGGTCAATTAAAATAACCAATGTTGCATCTGCAAAACATAAAGTTGTGACTGCAAAGAATAAAGTTGCAATAGCAAAATAAAGTTGCCATAGCAAAATAAAGTTGCAA
Source organism: Ptychobarbus kaznakovi (assembly GCA_027422405.1). Lineage (NCBI taxonomy): Eukaryota > Metazoa > Chordata > Actinopteri > Cypriniformes > Cyprinidae > Ptychobarbus > Ptychobarbus kaznakovi. Next base: position 1,191,557 of record CM049808.1, read on the forward strand.
TTATGAGAAATAAAGGCGCACCTGCAAAATTTAGTTGCAATTACAAGAACCAAAGTTGCAGCAAGTGTAAGAAACAAAGTCACACTTTGTTGTAATTATGAGAAGTTAAGGCACAACTGCAAAATATGAAGCTGGAATTGCAAAATATAATGTTGCAATTATCTTTTATTTTATGTTATTTTATTTTCTGAGGCGGAAACACATTTCCATAAATGACACTTTTGATGCTCTCATGGATTTGATCTTGATGTTTTAACAGAGCTGAATTACAAATCACATGCAGCCACATAAACACATGAGAACTGACTGTCTGCTTTATGGGAGAGGACACATGAACACTATAATACAATGAAGCTGTGAGGGTTTAAATTATAGGTCAGTCGTGGTCAGCAGAGGTCCAGACACACACTGCCACAGAGAAAGTGACGGGGCACAGAATATATCAGCATGGACTCACTGGGCACTCGGTCAAGGCTCTGTAAACTCTGCTTAAAATATGCGACCAAAATGAGAGGCTGTTAAACCAAACGGGAAAAAAGTGGCAAAGCAGCTCTTTAAAAATGTTTAGATGGATGTGTCTTTCCCACACGGAAACGGAGGGAAAAGTCTTCTGGAGGACATCCAATCAATCCAGTGAGAGACAAGACAATGTATTCTCCTTTTGTCTGTCACTGGATCTGGATCTGTAACACAGCTCAGATCAAAAACTCAACATTATGTACCTTTCTAAAATTTCTACCCAGCCTGTTATACCTCATGCTCTTTGCACTGATTTTTTTTTTGTCTTGTTTTCTAGTATACATTCTTGAATCAAGATGAATTTACTGTACAAGTAAAATCACTTAAGATTTTATGTCTTGTTTTCTGTAAAAAATATATCATGTTTTTGTTGTTTTTCCTTAAAACAAGTAAAAATTGCTTTTTGTCTTAGCCCATTGATAGAAGTTTTTGCTTGTTTTAAACAAAAACTAACAAAATTGTGATCTTTTTTTATAAAACAAGACTTATTGTCTTAAATAATTTTACTTGTCAAGTAAATGCATCTTGATTAAAAAATGCTTAGATAATTACACTAGAAAACAAGACAAAAATAGTAAGAAATTTACTTTTGTTTTGCATTGTAACTATCTGTGAATGTTTGCAGATTAAAACTAAGGAAAATTGAGGGATGAAGTAAAGAAAAAAGAGTAGAGTTATAAGAGAGGAGGAGTCTCAAGAAGTCTTTGGAGAGAAAGATTGAGAGAGAGAGAGAGAGAGAGAGAGAGAAACAGAGAGAGAGAGAGAGAGAGAGAGAGAGAGAGAGAAAGAGAGAGAGAGAGAGATAAACAGAGAAAGAGAGAGAGAGAGAAACAGAGAGAGAGAGAGAGAGAGAGAACAGAGAAACAGAGAGAGAGAGAGAGAGAGAGAGAGAGAGAGAGAGAGAGAGAGAGAGAGAGAGAGAGAGAGAGAGAGAGAGAGAGAGAGAGAGAGAGAGAGAGAGAGAGATCTTGGTGGCATAAATCACACATTAACCTTTGAACCCTCAGAGAACCTAAAGAAAAACACATTGCATTGGCTACATCTTGACGGAGAAATGGATTTCACTCAAACAAGAGAGAAAAAGGAACTGTCCGAAATCAGATATTAGAGTTTGCAGGTTTGTTTCTGCTCTTCAGAGACGTCTGGAAGGTTAAATGCTTTTCGCAGGCCGTCTTCTCGCGAGACGAGTCCACTGACGTTTAGCTCTCAGAGATGTTTTAAAACCCAGATGTTTCCAGGCTGCGCTGTTATAACGAGCGTGAACATTGCCAGTGGAAAAACATCCTCGTTTCTGTTGGAATCGCATCAAGATGTGCTGCTTTAACTGAGTGAACCAGCAGATGTGTTTAAGGGTGTATCCACAGCAGGAAAGTCTGATAGTTCTCTTGCTTTGGTGCATACCAAATATAATATATATATATATTTTTTTTTGGTGAGGTTCGCTTTCACACCGCCCCTTTTTGCAAGTGAAACAGAAATTGTAAACAAAACCACACGAGTGCCAAGGTCAAGGAAAACAGGAGGTGCAAAAACCGGCTAATCATGGAGATATTTCGTAGTGCAATTTTTATTACATTTACTGATTTGCTGTTATGAGATACTAACGCAATATGAAGAAACTTATGAGCATCAAATGAGACAATGTCATACGATGTAATAACGAATTGCCAAAAATAAAATCTATAGATATAAAATACTTAAAGCATATCATAAATGTTAGTTTAAACATTTAACCTAGATAAATGTGCGCTAGGCGCTTCCAGTCATTTGTACGGAGAGTTGAATTTGAAGCATGCTTCAGGACATCAGTGGAAACAAATTAAATACTCCGTAATTGTTGCTCATAAAGGTAAGAATAATACATTGTTCGGAACAGTAAAGGGTCTATTTTTATTTGTGTGCACTCACGATATCAAGAAAATGTTGTGCTTTTCTAAAATAAAGAAAACTAATAGGATGCAGTCCCAGTCTTGGACAGGAGCGCTTCACAAAAATGAACCGAAACTCAGTGAATATTTTCCTTACAGACATGATGAGTATATCTATAGAAATCTTTGAATTACTACAAAACTAAATAATTCATAACCAAAACAAAAACTCAAAAGATGCATTTCTTTCTAAAGAAGCGTCCAGTGAGGAGATGGCGAGTCGGGATTTTTAACTTCATCTTTGTGTCACTGACTCAGAAAACACTAGTTTATTAATAAATAATTCAAATATCTCCTTACTTTTGTTCCCCATACACATCCATTGTACCTTTTTCTGGGGCTCTGCGGCAAGCTTTAGCCTATTTAGTGCGCTCATGTCACATTGCTGTGGGCGCTACGGTCACGAAAACTCATAATTTGCACGTGTTTTTAAGCATTGCTGTAAAAACAAGTGATTTAAGTGATTAAAATGCAAACAATAGCACTATATGCACAAGCTGTGTGTTTCTGAGCGTGCTTTCTGCAATTGGGTCAGATCGAGGTTGGGTCATGTTCACACCTTAAACAGTACCAGAGTTGGTTTGGAAGCGGACCGAGACCACCTCTTCAGCTGGGTCTGGGTTCGGTTGTTTGGTCCGCACCAGAGTGCGATTGCTGTATTCACACCTGCCCAAAAGATCCGCAACAAAGCGGGAAACGAACCAGAGTTCGTTTTAATCGAACCAAACAAAACAAGTGTGAATACACCCTAAGAAAGTAGAACAGACTAACTTTTTACTTTGCACTTTAATTTTTTAGTGGAATTCTACAATATCATTTTAATTCACAGGTATTAGGTATTCCAGACTATATAAAGTCTGGTTTAAACTCTGTCTGTAGGTCATTTAAAGTCTGGTTTAAACTCTGTCTGTAGGTCATATAAAGTCTGGTTTAAACTTTGTCTGTAGGTCATATAAAGTCTGGTTTAAACTCTGTCTGTAGTTCATATAATGTCTGGCTTAAACTCTGTCTGTAGGTCATATAAAGTCTGGTTTAAACTCTGTCTGTAGGTCATATAAAGTCTGGCTTAAATTCTCTCTGTAGGTCATACAAAGTCTGGCTTAAACTCTGTCTGTAGGTCATATAAAGCCTGGTTTAAACTATGTCTGTAGTTCATATATAGTCTGGCTTAAACTCTGTCTGTAAGTCATATAAAGTCTGGTGTAAACTCTGTATGTAGGTCATATATAGTCTGACTTAAACTCTGTCTGTAGGTCATATAAAATCTGGCTTAAACTCTGTCTGTAGGTCATATAAAGTCCCGGTTTAAGCTCTGTCTATAGGTCATATAAAGTCTGATTTAAACCCTGTCTGTAGGTCATATAAAGCCTGGCTTAAAGTCTCTCTTTAGGTCATACAAAGTCTGACTTAAACTCTGTCTGTAGGTCATATAAAGTCAAGTCAAGTCAAGTCAAGTCACCTTTATTTATATAGCGCTTTTAACAATACAAATTGTAACAAAGCATTGCAAATATAAAATAGGAAAATTGTGTCAATAATGTAAAATGTCAGGTTTTAACACTCAATTTTCAGATGAATGCATTTCATTATTGAATTTAGTAATGGCATTGTATTAAGTCTGGTGTATAAAGTCTGGTGTAAACTCTGTATGTAGGTCATATATAGTCTGACTTAAACTCTGTCTGTAGGTCATATAAAGTCTGGTTTAAACTCTGTCTGTAGGTCATATAAAGTCTGGCTTAAACTTTGTCTGTAGGTCATATAAAGTCCCGGTTTAAGCTCTGTCTATTGGTCATATAAAGTCTGATTTAAACCCTTTCTGTAGGTCATATAAAGTCTGGCTTAAATTATCTCTGTAGGTCATACAAAGTCTGGCTTAAACTCTGTCTGTAGGTCATATAAAGTCTGGTTTAAACTTTGTCTGTAGGTCATATAAAGTCTGGTTTAAACTCTGTCTGTAGTTCATATAATGTCTGGCTTAAACTCTGTCTGTAGGTCATATAAAGTCTGGTTTAAACTATGTCTGTAGTTCATATATAGTCTGGCTTAAACTCTGTCTGTAAGTTATATAACGTCTGGTGTAAACTCTGTCTGTAGGTCATGTATAGTCTGACTTAAACTCTGTCTGTAGGTCATATAAAGTCTGGTTTAAACTCTGTCTGTATGTCATATAAAGTCTGGCTTAAACTCTGTCTGTAGGTCATATAAAGTCTGGTTTAAACTCTGTCTGTAGGTCATATAAAGTCTGGCTTAAACTCTGTCTGTAGGTCATATAAAGTCTGGCTTAAACTCTGTCTGTAGGTCATATAAAGTCCCGGTTTAAGCTCTGTCTATAGGTCATATAAAGTCTGATTTAAACTCTGTCTGTAGGTCATATAAAGTCTGGTTTAAACTGTCTGTAGGTCATATAAAGTCTGGTTTAAACTCTGTCTGTAGGTCATATAAAGTCTGGCTTAAACTCTCTCTGTAGGTCATATAAAGTCTGGCTTAAACTCTGTATGTAGGTCATATAAAGTCTGGTTAAACTCTGTCTGTATGTCATATAAAGTCTGGTTTAAACTCTCTCTTTAGGTCATATAAAGTCTGGCTTTAAACTCTGTCTGTAGGTCATATCAAGTCTGGTTTAAACTCTGTCTGTAGGTAATAAAGTCTGGCTTAAACTCTCTCTGTAGGTCATATAAAGTCTGGTTTACTGTAGTTCCCCGTGGGCAGTAGTCTATAAAGATGCCTATCGAGTGAGTGAGCGAGTAATTAGGACCACACATCTCAGCATATATGAAAAATATACGATTTTTATATTATCAAGCATTTTCCTAATTACTATTCAAATAGTCCCTGTGCTCTCTAAAAAGTGTGCTGTGATCGACAGCAGTGCTTTACATGTCTGTGATAACCAGACCGGATCATTTGTGAGGAAACACAAAATAAACGTGAGCCTCGGGTGGTTAAACGAGTCTGGCTTTCTACCAAAGAGACGCCTTCTGTTGGTCAGAGATAGAAGCACAGCTTTAGAAGTGGAGACGTGACTGAGAAAACACATCTGTGAGAGAGGGGGATTTTTATAATAGCTTTTGCATCATTTATTTCAGCTCAAACACAGTTTTCAAGCAAAGAAAAAAATATAGCTGCAAAATGATCACGTTGAAATTAACCACTTGTTTTTCATTATCTAAAATAGTCTTCTGACATATAAAATATCTATCACTATAAATATTGAATATTACAAAAATAGTACATTTAAAACTGATATATAAATTACATAAGCTACTTTTCAAAGGTTAGTTAGGGCTAAAAGTGAGGCTTTTTAAAAAATAAAAATAAATGCATGATTGTATTTATCAAATATGCATTAAATTAAATTAAATTAAATTAAAATGCTACTTTTAAACATTTATCAAGGAATCCTGAAAAAATGCATCACTGTGTCCACAAAAATATTGTGCAGCACAACTGTTTTCAACATTGATAATAATCAGAAATGTTTCTTGAGCAGCATATTATTATGATTTCTGAAGATCACGTGACACTGAAGACTAGAGTAATGATATTGAAAAAATAGCTTTGATCACAGGAATAAATTACAGTTTAACACATATTCACATAAAAAACAGCTGTTTTAAGTTATAATAATATTTCATAATATTACAGATTTTACTGGATTTTTGGTGAAATAAATGCAGCCTTAAAGAGCTTAAGAGACTTCTTTTATATTTAAAAAATCTTTCTAACCCAAACTTTTGAATGGTATGTTTTTAGAAAACATATATTTTATATTTTATTTTTCTAGTTTGAAACAAAATAAATGTCTCTAAATCTTGCTAGATTTATGCTTAAACCAAGAGAAACCAATCTGCCAATGCGATAAGAAAACATAATTTTTTTTTCAAAATAAAAGCAGCTTTTTTTATCAGTGATGTATGCGGTAGAAACCAATGTCACATGTTTCCCTGCAGCACAAAAGCAGTCATAATAACACAGGTATATTTTTAGCAATAGACAACAATGCATTGTATGGCTCAAAATTATTATTTTTATTTTATGCCAAAAATCATTTGAATATTAAGATCATGTTCCATGAAGATATTTTGTACCGTAAATATATCAAAACTTAATTTTTGATTAGTAATATGCATTGCTAAGAACTTCATTTGAACAACTTTAAAGATGATTGTCTCAATATTTAGATTTTTTTGCACCCTCAGATTCCATATTTTCAAATATTGTCCAAACCATACATCAATGGAAATATTATTTATCCAGCTTTCAGATGACGCGTAACTCTCAATCTCATAAAATTGACACTTAAGACTGGTTTTGTGCTCCAGGGACACATATCTTCAGGCGATGTTTCTGTGATTGTAAACAGGCAGGTGCTCCACATACTAAAACTCCTGCATTTTTGCTACACCATAAACAGGAGACGACAGGTTATGAGTGCAAAAGCAATCGACATTAGCGCGCTTGGCTGATCTACAACCCTTCTGAACACATACAGATGGGAAATCTGTCTTCAAATCTCTCTCAGGAAATACCAGGAAGGAAACACAGAAGGGTCTGGAAGGAAAGTGGAAGAAGCAGAGACATGATACTGTGAGAGAACACGCTTTCTGTGAAGAGCCTTTATCAAAACAACACATGATATTTACATGGATGTTTCTATTAATATGCACCAGTCCACAGCGATCACTGAAGGTCACATGGTTTCTGCTTCATGTCTCTACTTCAATTTCTCAACATCGTAACAGTTGCCCTAAAAAATAAGACAAAGACCAGGAGGAAAAATACATGTGCTAATATGGAGTGGGCGGAGCTTATGCAAAAGCTCTCTGATTGGCTGAGAGCAGATGGCCATATCGAGTCCAGTCATTTCTCAGACCACTTGTGTTTTTGCTCTTTTTCTTCTCCGTGTCACATCATGGAAAGCCTGGACAAGTATTACTCAGACCCTCCTCCAATGCTGGATCCGTAGAGAGCAGCTTTTCAGCGTTTCACGAAACATCTCATATTAGTTTATAAAAACAATTGGTGATTTTAACAGTAAAGGACTGTAAAGATGAATAGTTCACCGTCTCAGACCACCCAATAATTTATCTTTTGTGATCAGATATGAACATTTGGGGTTTATATAACATCTTTTATTAATGTTTATTGCATTGTTTTAGTGTCTTGTGCTACTGGTGTTTTGTATTTACTGCATCTTTAGTATTTACCTCCGCTTGTGGAAACACTAACTTAATTAATCAAGTCTATCGTTAACCACCTGTATTAGTTATGAATATTAACCAATGAATGCCAATGAAATATACAGGATTAGTGCAAATTTAAGCTCAGTCGAATGCTGCTGCTAGATTATTTTACTGTGTAAGCTGCTGTTTTTACTGTAAATTTTATTGATTTACCTTTTGCTGTTTTATGAATTCATAAAGACTTTGAAAATGATCTGTAGAGCACATATGATAGTTTCTGAGTCATGCAACTTCAGCTTTCAGTATCTGCTTCTCATTGGTTTTCCCACCAAACTCATCTCTGCCGTGCATGAGCACAATCTGTCTGAAAGAATGGGTTAAAGTATCCCTTTTATGAGTTATGAAAGATTCATATTTTGGTTTTGGGAGTCAGCAGGTTAACATGCATGCAAGGGTTTCTTATAACATGCATTTATTTGACCTTACTTGCTCAACGACTCTCAAACGATTCATTTTTATAAGCCCCTCCCCTGCGTGACGCTAATCTGCACTGATTGGTCGATTTCATTTTGCAGTGTTACTTTGTGTACAGCGTTACCGTGGAAACCGATGCTACACCTAGTGGCAACAAGTGGGCGGGAATATGCTAATGTCTGATGTGGGATTGGTTTTAAAAACGACTCAATCTTTCTTTAATAACTTTATACACGGAGCACTTTCAGATTCAACACTTTGCAGGATGTTTTCATTCACGTACACACTGCATGAAAGATCATCTTCACAAATACATAACAGGGGCTCTTTAAGATCTACCCAGACCTCAGTAGTTCACAGGTTTAGAAGATCACGCAGAGCTGAGGGGGTGAGGCTTCATGTCGGTTAAAACAATGTTGAGGAAAAGGAGAAAGGGATGAACTGTGACGCCTCTTTTCTTCTGGAGTTTACAAACACAAAAACTATGCACCATCATTTGTCAAGCCTGCCACATCATCATCATCATCATCATAATCATCATCATCCGGCTCGTTCCCAAACCTGCTTTAGCTGCTCGCTCTCCTGCAGACAGATGATTAAGAGCATCAGCCGTGGTCAGCAAGTCCTCCTGACGTGGAGTGAAAGGGACACGCGGCTAACAATTCAGTTTAAAAATACATGGTAAAGTGCACTTGTAACTTTAAATTGATTTGAGCAACATAAAAATTATTATTGGCATTAGTATCAATTCATTTATATTTAACTTGCAATGACTAAAAGATGCAAGCTTATACATGACTCTATAAAATATTACAATGTGCCAAATACTTCTCAAAGTGTATTTAAGAAATGTAATAATTTATAATTACTTATGAATTTTATCATATTATAAATTAATATATATATATATATATATATACACACAGTATATTACAGATTATTAAATAAATTATACATTTTATTCAGCAAAGACACATTAAGTTGATCAGATGTAAATTTATAATATTACAAAAAAATTAAAATCAAATAAAAGCTGTTTTTTTGCATTTATCATTTAGCAAATAATCTCTGGTTTCCACAAAAAATATTAAAATAGTAGTATATTAAGATATGTATAATATTATAATATTTAATATGTAATATTATATAATAGATATAATATTTTTAAGAGTGAATAGTAATTATTAAAATAAAATATTAAGAGACTTCTTTCAAAAACTTTTAAAAATCTTACAGACTTTTTAATGGCATTTTATATAAATATTTCTAAATAAAAATAATGTTTTCTGAAATAAAACAATTAGGGAAAAAAATATGCATATTGTAATTTATATCGTGCTTGAGTACTTAAAAAAATTAGCCATGAATTATGCTTTATTAGTTTTGGACTATAACGTGAGATGTGGTCTGAATTGTCTGCAACACACGTGTGTATAAACGACTCTGGCATAAATGAGCTTTACAGCGCACTAATAAAGGGTTATAAAATCACAAAAGCCAAGAAGAAACCCTTAAATGAGGATGAAACACAGGCTTGTGAGGAAATAATCATAATCATCATGCCCTCCTCTTCAGTGTCAACACAAATCTCACAGTCTATTTTTCGGCTGTCATCATGACTGTTTACACCGAGAGCAGTTTGACCCCATGCGATGGGGAGGCATTAAGCTATCCAACACCGGTGTTCACGGCTGAACATGTCGAGACAAAGAGCCGGCAGCATTCCTATATCACAGTATTCATTCATCCCGAGTCATCAGCACGCTCCGGAGTCCTGATATGAACAAATGCATTAATAGAGGACACTGTAAGTGAAGGCAGACAATGCTCTGAGCATAAATAAATATGCTGAGGTAAATAAATATGCATTTACAAGGCGCTATAATTAACTAAAATGACTCGCAAGCTCTTAAAGCGACAGTACGGTAAATAAATATGCCTTTACAGGCGCTATAATGAAGTTAAATGACTCGCATACTCTTAAAGCGACAGTACGATAAATAAATATGCCTTTACAGGCGCTATCATGAACTGAAATGACTCGCAAGCTCTTAAAGTGACAGTACGGTAAATAAATATGCATTTACAAGCGCTATAATGAACTGAAATGACTCGCATGCTCTTAAAGCGACAGTACGGTAAATAAATATGCATTTACAGGCGCTATAATGAACTGAAATGACTCGCAAGCTCTTAAAGCGACAGTACGGTAAATAAATATGCATTTACAAGCGCTATAATAAACTGAAATGACTCGCAAGCTCTTAAAGCAACAGTACGGTAAAGAAATATGCACTCACAGGTGCTATCATGAACTGAAATGACTGTTTACACCAAGAGCAGTTTGACCCCATGCGATGGGGAGGCATTAAGCTATCCAACCCCGGCGTTCACGGCTGAACATGTTGAGACAAAGAGCCGGCAGCATTCCTATATCCCAGTATTCATTCATCCCCAGTCATCAGCACGCTCCGGAGTCCTGATATGAACAAATGCATTAATAGAGGACACTGTAAGTGAATGCAGACGATGCTCTGAGCATTTGGTGTTGTGCACGAGTAGTGTTTGTATAATCAAACCAACATTTATTCAGACACCTTTATATTCACAGGTTATTCGCTGTAGTTTAGAAAATGGTCTTAAAACATGACAAGAGCTCTACTGTGTCAGAACAAACCCATTTTGATAATGTCAAGAACAGCTATTCAATTTAAGAACACGATTAGATAATACCAATTTAGCTCCAATTACCAAGCAATGCTTATTTTGTTCAGTCTGTGGTGTAAAGAGGTTGCATTAGATGCTCAAAGTGTCTTAATATTTTTATTGATCCTAGATTTTACTGGTTTGGGTATTATATGTCACACTTCACTTTATTCTGCAATCCTCAGTTACATCAATTAATTATAGTGTCCTGCATCCACTAATAAAAAAATGTCAAAAATTGTATCTGTATAAGATTTGGTTTGATTGTATATGCATATATTTATCTCTATGTTTGGCTTGGTTGTGAGGTTAAAGCCAAGTATGTGGCTCCACACTGCCACATCATCAAAAACCCAAATTGGAAAGAAAGCAGTCCGTGTATCTCACTTGTCCATGTCTCCACCTGCCCGAGTCCTCTGTCTTAAGTCTGCTCTCTTTTGAACCCCCGATCACTTATCTCAACCCCCTCAATCCAGGAGAAGACACACCCAGAGCTCCTCCACAGCAGACCTCACATCTAACGCCGCTCGGTGTTTCTTAAAGCGACAGTACGGTAAATAAATATGCATTTACAGGCGCTATCATGAACTGAAATGACTCGCATGCTCTTAAAGCGACAGTACGGTAAATAAATATGCATTTACAGGCGCTATCATGAACTGAAATGACTCGCATGCTCTTAAAGCGACAGAATGGTAAATAAATATGTATTTAAAGGCGTTATCATGAACTGAAATGACTCGCATGCTCTTAAAGCGACAGTACGGTAAATAAATATGCATTTACAAGCGCTATCATGAACTGAAATGACTCGCATGCCCTTAAAGGCACATTACGGTAAATAAATATGCATTTACAATGCGCTATCATGAACTAAAATGACTTGCATGCTCTTAAAGCGACAGTACGGTAAATAAATATGCATTTACAGGCGCTATAATGAACTGAAATGACTCGCATGCTCTTAAAGCAACAGTACGGTAAATAAATATGCATTTACAGGCGCTATCATGAACTGAAATGACTTGCATGCTCTTAAAGCGACAGTACGGTAAATAAATATGCATTTACAGGCGCTATAATGAACTGAAATGACTTGCATGCTCTTAAAGCGACAGTACGGTAAATAAATATGCATTTACAAGCGCTATCATGAACTGAAATGACTCGCATGCTCTTAAAGCAACAGTACGGTAAATAAATATGCATTTACAAGCGCTATCATGAACTGAAATGACTTGCATGCTCTTAAAGCGACTGTACGGTAAATAAATATGCATTTACAAGCGCTATCATGAACTGAAATGACTCGCATGCTCTTAAAGGCACAGTACGGTAAATAAATATGCATTTACAATGCGCTATCATGAACTAAAATGACTCGCATGCTCTTAAAGCAACAGTACGGTAAATAAATATGCATTTACAGGCGCTATCATGAACTGAAATGACTTGCATGCTTTCAAAAGCAACAGTACGGTAAATAAATATGCATTTACAGGCGCTATAATGAACTGAAATGACTTGCATGCTCTTAAAGCGACAGTACGGTAAATAAATATGCATTTACAAGCGCTATCATGAACTGAAATGACTCGCATGCTCTTAAAGCGACTGTACGGTAAATAAATATGCATTTACAAGCGCTATCATGAACTGAAATGACTCGCATGCTCTTAAAGGCACAGTACGGTAAATAAATATGCATTTACAATGCGCTATCATGAACTAAAATGACTCGCATGCTCTTAAAGCGACAGTACAGTAAATAAATATGCATTTACACGGCGCTATCATGAACTGAAATGACTCGCATGCTCTTAAAGTGACTGTACGGTAAATAAATATGCATTTACAAGCGCTATCATGAACTGAAATGACTCGCATGCTCTTAAAGGCACAGTACGGTAAATAAATATGCATTTACAATGTGCTATCATGAACTAAAATGACTCGCATGCTCTTAAAGCGACAGTACGTTAAATAAATATGCATTTACATGGCGCTATCATGAACTGTAATGACTCGCATCCTCTTAAAGCGACAGTACGGTAAATAAATATGCATTTACAAGGCGCTATCATGAAAATTAAAATGAAATTATTAAGAGAAGAAAAAAACATATTTTATTTACAATAAACCAGATTGTATAGGGACAACTTTTATGGTATATTTATAGTCTTTTCAATTTTTCATCTCAACAGCACTAATCTCCATTCAGATTTCCTACATGGAAAAAAGCAACATGGACATTCTGCCAAATATCTCCTTTAGAGTTCTGCAGAAGAAAGAAAATCGTAACACGAGTGTGAGAAAATTATGAAAAACTAAATTACCTCTAAGTCATTATCAATAATAAAAGCATAGACCAAAACCTTGTGAGTTCTATTTCCAAAGAAAGGGGACATTTTGAGTTGGTGTGAGAAAAGGTTATAAATTCACTGTCAGTGTAATTAACAATAATTTAAACACCAGACCCTCATCCCATCCCACTCAATCTATAGCCTGTATAGTTCCTCGTTGGCTGATTATGATATCAAATAGTCACAAAGTCTCTTTTTCTACGACCGTCCAAAAGTAAATCTCACTTTTTCCATGCCCTCATGCGAAACCCGATCCCCTTTCTTTCTCTCGCAAAGAACTCGACTCATTTGTAAAAAGCTGGTCTCTTCTTGAACACAGTGGTGAAAAACAATGCCTTTTGAATTGATTATCTTTCTTAATAATCATTCGGTTGATTACAAATGCTTCCAGACAAAGCAAAAGCCTTTCCTCACCCGAGGTTTAGGGTTCAGAAACATCTTGAAGTGTTTAAGCAGATGGAGACTCCGTGGTGTGAGACACAAAACATTTACAGCAGGACACTGTGATGAAAAACTGAGCCAAGATGGCTGCTTCACAACACATACAATGTGATTTAAAACACATTAATTTGGCAAATCAGATTACATTAGATTGCATGCACTTCCAGATGAGACCTTAAAACCACTCTGTGGTGACAGAAGCCCCGCTGAACATCACCTTTTTAAATAGAGGAGCACATTATTATTATATAAAGATGAAGCTATTTTATGCCTGCTGGTGTTTCTTGCTTTGAGAGGTAATTGTCTGGTTCGAAATCTCAGAACTGCAAGTTGCAAGCGTGGACAGAAAACCACGTCTCCGCCCTTCTAAGACATTTAGCTCCAGAGATCCGTGCATGTGCTCTTGGAGAGAAAACAAAGATGGAGACTTAGTCTATCGTTTGTATTGCTCAATTCAGAGTTAAACGAGATCTAATTAGAGAACAGCCATGTCAGTTTAATGTGGGCCACACAGCTCGTATAACATGGCCGTGGGAGAATCGTATGCTTTAATTGAGCATATTTTGGTAGCTTGGTAAACCAAAGCACATTGTTTGATGTTGAAATCTCTTCTAAAACCAATGTGAGATAAAGAGGTGAGAAAAGGAGAAAAACGCACTATTTGCTGTCTACGAGAAGCAATACAGGTGTTAAAGATGTTGCCTTTTGTCATCCAAAGAAATCTTCAGTAATGCATTAACATACTAAAAATACATTAATCAGACTAATTGTTCATAATCAGCTGTACACTTAAAAATAAAGTCAACCTTTAACATGCACAGAAGCTTTCCATCACACAAAATATTCCTTCGATTATTAAAACGATCTTCACACTAATAAAAAAATGCTTTTTTTAAGAGCCGTTCAATGAAAGGCTCTTTGGTCGATTGCATTGGTCAGAAGGAAACTTTTAAGAGCAATGCATGTAAAATATGACCGCAAAACAATCAACAAATATCAGTTCTCATAATTCAGATCCATGATGACGGCGCAGTATAAAACAGCTGGAAACAAGCATAGGTGGTTTTACACCTGATTTCAGCCTCAAGCACAAGGCTTTCTGAAGTGCTTCAAACACATTCACTACGCCTCAACATGCTTTCAATATGTGTGCACATCAAATTTTCCATCTGCAGGGAAGAGCTGCAAATGACAGCTCCAGATGTTTTCACTAGATGCGGACTCTCTATTGCCCTCTGTTGTCTAGAAAGGACCTGATTGAGGACTAGCTCTAAACTCACTTTCACTCAGATTTCATACAATTCATTACAAATTGAAAGCTGAAACAAAATATCAAACTTATTGTTACCTTTTGCCATTTGATAATCGTTTTGTTTTTCATATTTCATATTCAGTATTTCACATCATATAATGCAATTCAAATTAGAAGATGTTTGCTTTTTAAAGTTTACATAGTATTTCATATTGCAAATAAAGGAATTACTGACAAATCTGTGCCAATCATTTTTATCATTATGCACACTGTATTTTATTTTTTTTGTAAAAAAAAAAAAAAATGTAATACATTGTAAATATAAGTTGTAGCTTACATACAGTAAATTATTGTGTTTTACAAGAAAACACTATTTCAGTCTTTCTACTTTAAAATTTGCCATTTTATCAGCAATTTATGAGTAAAAAATGGTTTCAAAGCCGATTTGTCGTTACGTGTTTTTATATAATTTCATATAGTCACAGAAGGTCAATGTGTGTGATCTATAACAGTGAAATGCTCAATATATTGAACATTTCTCTGTAAGCAAAATAATCTTGTTTTCTGTTTGAAATCAGATTATTTTTCTTACCACATTGGTAGATTATTTTGCTTGTTTTAAGCAAAAACTCACTTAATTTTGACTTTTTTTTTTCTGAAAACAAGGTAATAATTTGTATTTGTCTATAAAATCCTTCATTGATATTTTGGCTGAAAACAAGACAAATAAAAAACTAAGAAAAGCATTAATTATTTTTATAATTTTTATATTTGTTTTGCATGTGATGTATGTCTCTGGAGCAGTCATAAGCAGCACAGCTATATTTATAGCAATAGCCACAATACATTGTATGTGTCAAAATTATACATTTTTATTTTATGCCAAAAATCATGAGATATTAAGATCATGTTCCATGAAGATATTCCTACCATAAATATATCAAAACTAAATTTTTGATTAGTAATATACATTGCTAAGAACTTAATTTGAACAACTTTAAAGATGATTTTCTCAATATTTAGATTTTTTTGCACCCTCAGATTCCAGATTTTCAAATATTGTCCAAACCATACATCAATGGAAATATTATTTATTCAGCTTTCAGATGATGCATAAATCTAAATTTTGAAAAAATTGACCCTTATGACTGGTTTTGTGCTCCAGGGTCACACATAGTCCAGATTTCATGAATGTCTGTACAGAAATGGACTTTGGCTAGATTGTGTGTGCATCTAATGCTTGAAAGTACAGACTGGTAAGAGTCTCAGAAGAGCACAAGCACAGAAACATTGACAGATTAAACAATCTTTGATTCGGAGAGCCTTTGGTTTGTGTGTATGACACTTAATATCAGCTCAGTAATGAGTACAGACAACTGATTTAGTGCATCATGATAATAGTCATGTGAATCTGAATGATAACGACACTCTGGATCAAAATCCAAGAGTTTAGTATGAGAGAATAAATCACGTGTAGATTTTTCAGACAGACCTTATGACAATGATTTACTGGTTTGTGGAAATTCAACATTGTGTTCAGTAATTTACGAGAGGCTGTTGTGTGATTTACAGAGGTCTTCATCAGATGTGAACTACAGGTAAATCTGAGCTCTCTAAACCTATACATTAAAGTATTGCATGCACAATTATACATTGATATGTAATTTTATTGAAAGGTAAAAGGCAGAATATATATTAGATTTAACAGTACCTACACTACCAATCAAAACACTTGGGACTGGTATATTTTAATGTTATTGAAATAAGTCTCTTCTGCTCACCAAGGCTGCATTTATTTGATTAAAAATACAGTAATAATGTGACATATTATTAAAATCTTTAATAGCTGTTTTCTATGTGAATATGTGTTAAACTGTAATTTATTTATGTGATGCAGCGCTGTATTTTCAGCATCATTACTCCAGTCTTCAGTGTCACATGATCTTCAGAAATCATAATAATATGCTGCTCAAGAAACATTTCTGATTATTATCAATGTTGAACACAGCTGTTCTGCACAATATTTTTGTGGAAACTGATACTTTTACAGGATTCTTTGATAAATACAACATTCAAAATAACAGCATTTATTCGAAACATTGTCAATTTAATGCATCCTCGCTAAATAAAACCATTATTGTCTTTATTCTCAATGCATGTATAGACGATTTCAATGTTATTTAAATATCTCAGTTTAATATTTAAAGGGAATATGTCTTTATCCAATGAGAAAAGACCAAGATCATCTAACATTTGACTTTCGTTTCTAATAACGCCGGGAACGACTGAACGTTTGCTGACGGAAAAAGTGAATCATGACCCAAAAATAAGCAGAGGTTAAATGCAGCTCAGACATAATCCTCACTACCTCGTCTCGTCTGCAAGCCATAAAAACTATATTTTTTCCGGTAAACTCAAGTGTTATAATGCACAAACAGATGCAAAGCACGTCAGTGCTATTGTTTCTAATATAAAACACTGTACTTAATACTAGTATAATAGCTTTGTTTTGTAGAAAGACCCACATTGGGTGTTAAAATTAATTGTGCTTAAGAACAAAAATGTGGAAGAGGATTATATCCCTCACACAAACACTGTTTTTGCACATTGCTTCAGTATAAACATTTTTAGCCAAGCCTCCCCTCTGGGTGCAAGCTGTAAGACCTCCTCCATTACGGCTCAAAGCACTGAAGTGTGTCCAGAGAAAACACTACACACACACACACACACACACACACACACACACACACACACACACACACACACACACACACACACACACACACACACACACACACAACACACACACCCGTCCTACTGGGACGACACACTCAGCACTACATGGAAGAGTCGACAGAGACCGGATACAGAGACACGCTCGTATATACAACCCCCACTGACAAAATAAACCTGCTGTATACACTAACACTAATGGATTTCCCTGTGAAAGAGACAAATATCCTAATACTTCGTTAAATTATTTTGTCATTTTTCTAAAACGAGCCCAGTTTCCATCCACATCTTACAACATAGCATTCTCCGTTTTGAAAGAAAAGTGACTCTGTGCTACACACCGTGGAATAATTTAGTGCACACGCTTTTTAGGTGGCGTTGTTTCTGAAAAATAACAAATAAATCCTGGTAATTTCTCCTCATAGGGATTTTAAAAGTGTTCGTTTAAAGGTCATGAACCAAACCAAGCAGCCAAAAAGTGGATCACAACATTAAAAAATATGATTGAAAGATTGTATTTAAGAGTTGGTAAATTGGAGTTATGACATCATTTGTGCGCAACTCAATTTGGTCAGAGAAAAATGCCAATGTAAATTAATAAATAGAGTGATAATATATATATATATATATATATTATAAATAAAGTGCGGTCAAACAATTAATCACAATGAATCGCATCCAAAATAAAGGTTTTTGTTTACATAGTATATATGTGTGTACTGTGTGTATTCATTATGAATATATAAATACTCACACATGCATCACAAACATACTCTTTCTTGAATGTTTATAGGTATGATTCAGAATGTTTATATGGCATATGGTATAGTTTATTAAATACTGTTTCATCCCTTGTTTATAGTCTTTTAATAGCAGAGAATGGAGTGATTGCAGTTCCCACGCAAAACAGTTCAAAGCAATTATGTGATCATGCAGAGAAGGATTAAAAGTTAGGCTTGCTGTCAGCGGGTGCTTATTTAGTTAAAGTAGAGACTGAGTGTGTGTGTGTGTGTGTGTGTGTGTGTGTGTGTGTGTGTGTGTGTTGTGTGTGTGTGTGTTGTGTGTGTGTGTGTGTGTGTGTGTGTGTGTGTGTGTGTGTGTGTGTTGTGTGTGTGTGTGTGTGTGGTGTGAGTGTGAGTGTGTAGTGTGTGTGTGTGTGTGTGTGTGTGTGTGTGTGTTGTGTGTGTGTGTGTGTGTGTGTGTGTGTGTGTGTGGGTGGTGTGTGTGGTGTGTGGTTGAGTATGTGTGTGTTGTGTGTGTGTGTGTGTGTGTGTGTGGGTTGTGTGTGTGTGTGTGTGTGTGTGTTGTTGTGTGTGATGTGTGTGTGTGTGTGAGTGTGTGAGTGTGTGTGTGTGTTGTGTGTGGGTGTGTGTGTGTGTGTGTGTGTGTGTGTGTGTGTGTGTGTGTGTGTGTGTGTGTGTGTGTGTGTGTGTGTGTGTGGTGTGTGTGTGTGTGTGTGTGTGTGGTGTGGTGTGTGTGGGGTGTGTGTGTGTGTGGGCATGTTTATGTGGTTTATGAGGACACAAATTGTATAATGACATGGGTATGACATAGGTATTACAAGGAGAAGGTGATTTATGAGGACATTTTCAGTGTCCCCATATTTAAAACGCTTATAAATCATACAGAGTGAGTTTTTTGAGGGGAAAATAGAAATGCACCGTCTCCTGTGAGGGCTAAGTTTAGGTGTAGGGTAGATGTAGGGCAATAGCACATACAGTTTGTACAGTATAAAAACCATTACGCCTATGGAAAGTCCCCGTAAACCATAACAACCACATGTGTGTGTGTGTGTGTGTGTGTGTGTGTGTGTGTGTGTGTGCGTGCGTGCGTGTCTGAGTGTGTGTGAGTGTGTGGTGTGTGTGTGTGTGTGTGTGTGTGTGTGTGTGTGTGTGTGTGTGTGTGTGTGGTGGTGTGTGTGTGTGTGTGTGTGTGTGTGTGTGTGTGTGTGTGTGTGTGTGTGTGTGTGTGTTGTGTGTGTGTGTTCTTCAACCCCAAATAAAGTGATCTATAAATCAGGTTCAGTTGAGCTGTTATACCTGCTTTCCTATTAAACCTCTTCATGTGCTGTTATTTGATTTAATAACCAAAAATATAGGTAGTGCTAGTCAAAAAAAGTATGTTTTTTTGTAGCGATGCAATAGAAGCATTTCAGATCCTTTCAGTTAAAAGTTTTTCTTAGTGTGAAGAACTTTGTTTTTTAATGGAAATATTATGCTTATGGTGAAATTTCTTCATAGAGCCACAGATGCAAAAAATAATCTTTATTGTTAAGAGTTAGTGGATTTTTATTGGAATCATAATCTATAATTAACTATAAACTCTAATGCAACTTTTAGAAAACCAATGGAAGTATTGTGGTTCCCAACTTCTATCTATAATATCTGAAGGATATTACAATAAATTTAAAGAAAATTATGGCATGCAGGTTTCTGTGAAAGCATACACTGTAAAAAAAACCTAAAAAAACAAAGTTGAGCTAACTTACAATTTTAAGCTTCAGCAGATTTTTGAGTTTTCTCAACTTTTTGTTGTATAAACTTAAAACAACAAGTTGAGAAAACTCAACAAATCTCCTGAAGCTGGTTTACTTAAACTTGTTAAGTTTGCTCAATTTGTGCTGTAAAAAAATCTAAAGTTGAGAGAAATAAAAAATCTGCTGAAGCTGGTTGCCTTAATATTAGAAGTTTGCTCAACTTTTATTTGTATTTTTTTTACAGGGTATGCAGTAGAACTGAGTCAAATAGTAATCAAAACAATACAAGAATTTGGTTTGATTATTTGCTCCAATTGAGATATTTCAGAATTGCTAAATATGCCAAAATGAATCCTCTCCACATTCCTCAAAATGTTCTGACATTGTTCAATGTTCTTGTTTATGTGGGAAGTTATAGTTTCTTCTTTCTCCCTCCATCTTTGATTGCTCAGTTTTTCCCAGTGAAGAATGTCTGTTTGTTTCTGTTCAGTCCTGGACCTTCTCCCTTTACAAGGCCTCCTCCTCCTCCTGCTTGGTTCTGCATGTAACAGAACTTACCCCGCAGGCAATATATCAAACAGCTGAAAAACGGAGGGAGAGAAGCTGCCAAAGAGAATTCCAGCGCCGTGAGTCAGAAGCCAGGCCAAGCTCCTTCAACACATCCACAGCGCCAATGATGATACTAATGCTACAGACAGAGATATGCAGTTCACTAAAACTGGTCGCTCTATTCAGCTGAATGTGGTGTGAGGTCAAAGCCACGCTGTTGTGTTTGAGTCTGGCTTGTTTTCCACAGACATGGAGAAGTCTTTTGTGTTATAGTGAAGTGATGCATTGGCCAACAGTGCTCTCTCTCTAGCACACAAACTAGAACAGCACTATTAAACACACAACCTCACTTTTTTAATTGCTTAATTTCATTTCCCTATTTTCAGTGATGAGGGAGATTATAGTTAACTAAAAAACGATATATATAAAAAAACGTTTCGTTATTCGCAATAATACATATATATATATATATATATAAATATATATATATATATATATATACCTGAAAAAAAATATATTTTAAAAAAGCACATTTTATTTTAGCTAGTTGCCATTACTAAACTGATGTTCTAAAATAGCTCAAATTTATTTATATAAATGCTTTTATTAAATAGCATTAAGAAAGATTATATAATGTATCAAATGTTTTTCTCATTGTTATCAATATAGCAATAAAATGTTTCCAAAATACTTTTAGGGAAAAAAACTAAATCTTTAAAGACACTAAAAACAATAACTAGAATTAGTTATTAGTTAAAAAAATAGTTAATGAAATGTATAATAGTGTCTCAATTATACTAAACTTGCTGCATGCAGATTGAATTTATTAAAGCCAAGGGCATGTTTTTAAGCAAATGCATCTTCAACTTCACAAGCAGCCCACAATATTCAAACTGTTATTATAGATACATTACTACAGTTAATAAACTGCATAAAATGAATGCTTACAATAAAAAAAATTTTTTAGACTTTGCTTCCTCTCTCTTCAGCTAAAACCAAGTTTCCTCTCTCTCCTCGGAGATCTGTGTTTGTATTTCTGGCTCGTACTCTGTGAACAGCCCACTCAGATTACAAACAGCTGGATCTTCTGGCCTCCACACAGCAGCACAGCTCTGGGACCAGAGCCACGCCCATGGGAGGAGCTAAATACTGCAGGGGGTGGAGCCATCAAACACAGCAGCACAGCTCTGGGACCAAAGCCACGCCCGTGGGAGGAGCTAAATACTGCAGGGGGTGGAGCCATCAAACACAGCAGCACAGCTCTGGGGCCAAAGCCACACCTGTGGGAGGAGCTAAATACTGCAGGGGTGGATCCATCAAACACAGAAGCACAGCTCTGGGACCAAAGCCACACCTGTGGGAGGAGCTAAATACTTGCGGAGGGGGAGGGAGTAGAGCATTCAAACACAGCAGCACAGCCCATGGGAGGAGCTAAATACTGCCGGGGGTGGAGACATCAAGCACCCTGACTCCATCACCCATAATTTGCTGTGATTAGCTAATTATTACTCTCAGATAGTTAAAATGATGATGGGCACAATTGTAACCAGCTGAACCCTCTGAGCTTGCTGTTTTGCTCAGTTACCATCGTCCCTTCCATTGCATTGATACAGGCCTTTTATTGAGTGAAAACTTAAAGATTGAGACTAGTTAGGATACTTGAAACAATCAGACTAAACTTGCTTTCCCAATTTAAAAAAACTATAGTAACATTTTACAATAAGGTTTCATGTGTTAACAGTTGACATAAACTAACAATGAAAAATACTCCTAAAGCATGTATTAATCTTTGTTAATGTTGATCAAAACATTTACTAATACATTATTAAAATCAAAAGTTTAATGTATTAATGTATTTTATGGACATGATCTAAAGTGGACAAAAAACGAACAGCTGTTTTTAATTAACTAGGATTAAGAAAGATTAATTAAATAATGTATCAATCGTATTGCTCATTAAATAATATTAAATATAGTTATCAAATGGAACCTTATTGTAAAGTGTTGCCAAAAATTAACTCAACAAAGCAATAACTACCTACATTTCTATAAAAATAAAAAAACTAGTAGATTTTACTTTCATATTTTGTTTTCACCGTAATTTTAGTTAAAGTTTTAGTAATTTTATTGTGTGCTTTTAATAGTTTAAAAAATATATGTCTATATAGTTTTAAAATTACTTATTTATTTTAGTTTTAGTTATTTTAGCACTTCAAGTTATATTAAACAAAAATTACATCTTGCTTTGCAGCTAAATTAATTATAAAGTTTGTTTTTTTCCAAGTAAGATTTTTTTTATGGTTTCACTTAACTAATAACCCTGACCTGAACTTTTCAATTTGCAATTTTTCTTGTTATAGTCCATAGCTTCTGTCTGGTTTTGCTCCGGTTTAGTTTTGAAGTGAAATATTGAATATGACTCACAACACAACTGTGCTGTGATACAGACTCTGTCCTGCAGGTGTGTGATTACTGCCCAGACAGCAAGCAGTGTCGGCCCAGATCCGGTACACATCTGGCCAGCATGGATTTCACACGGGCCAGATGTTGCTGTCTGGGTGGGGTCCACTCCACCCATCATCGGCTCCATCAGCTGTGTTTTGGTTTTCTTTAGTGCTTCTGGTCGCTGTTCAAACAAAACTCACTTCCCCTAAACAACTTCATGTCTGTGTATTCTGGCCGGTTTGAAAATGTGTAATCCAAGTCCCGAAACATATTCATAACTCTTAGTTGTAAGACAGGAGGAGTGCTTAATTTTGATTTTATTAAAAGGCTTTCAATTATATCTGTATGAACGACGGATATAGTTACAGTGTTTATGAACTTCATTATATCTGTCTTCCTTTAACTTTTCACTTTCAGCTCCGACAACTTCAAATAGGATTATAGATTTTAACTCCACATTTAATTCGCTTCGGATTGATATTCTTTTGCTAAGATGAATTAATTTAGGAGTAAATGGTGAGCTTATTTGGTGGTTTAAAGACTTTCTTTTAAATCGTCCACAAAAAGTAATTGTTAATGATATGGTGTCAAAGACAATCATTGTAAATACAGGAGTTCCCCAAGGAACTGTTTTATCACCCTTATTTTTCTTGTTGCATGTTAGTGAATTTAAGATCCAGGATTCATATTTTAACGTATTTAAATATGCAGACGATATGGCACTTGTTGGTCGGTTGAGTAAAGCTGGAACAGAGGTAGATACGTGGTATTATAGTTACATAAATTTGCTTCAAAATCGGTATAAACTGAGTGCACTGGAGATAAATGTGGACAAAACCAAGGAATTGGTCATTAGTAGAAATAAATCAGATTTTATTGAAAGGTTTGAACTTGATATTTGATGGACATCAAATAGAGACGATTGGAAGTTTTAAATATTTAGGAACAGTTATTGATAGTAAATTGACATTTGCTGGCAATGTGGAGTATGTTTTTTTTTAAAGCAATGCAGAGATTACATCTTATTAGGTGGCTACAACATTTTAGAGATGGTTTATAAGAATCTTGTTGAGAGCGATGTATGTTTTAACATTAGTATGTGACTATTGCCAGTTAAAGAAAAGCAAAAACTGGGTCGAGTAGCTAAAATTGCTAGTGCAATCGTAGGACAACCACAAAGACAATTGAATTAAATCTATCAAACAAGAGTCAAATAAAAAGCACAGGTCATTATTGAAGATTGTTCCATTGAATATTACATTTCAGCTTTTACCATCAACACTGTAAAAATTAAATCCGTAAAATTTACGGTAAAAAACTGCCATCTGTGGTTGCTGGAATTTTACCGTAAAAAATATCATTTTAGGTTTTACGGTTTTAACTTAAATTTACAGTTAAATACCGTAATTGAATTAACTCATATAATGTTAGTACACCTATTGAAGTACTGAAATCTGTTTTATATCTTTGTAATGCACTAATAACCACCAAATGTGAGACAGTCACTGGATGAACCAAAGCAGCTTTTAAATAATAACATATATAGACGACACACTCATTCACACAAACACTAATCACCATCATGGTAACACTCAATAAACTCAAATATGCAATAAACATTCATTTAACAACATTAGATGTAACATACAACCCTAATAAGCATAACTGATAAGAAAAACTAATAATAAACATAGTTATTTAAAATAAAAACTCAAATTAAAAATTTGAAATGCAACGCAGGGAATTCTGGAAAGTCAGTTTACGTTTTTTCCCTGTTTATATTTTACAGGAACTTACCGTTAACTGTTTTTACTGTAGCATTTTCACATTTTTTTACCGTTAAAATAACGGTTATTTTCTACAGTGGATGTTTTAGTCAATCTCAAGTAAGGATAAATTGTATCAAATGTAATTTGTGCGAACTGCTGTTAGAATTTTAAATACTGCGATTGTGTTAATTGTTGTTTTTTATGTAAATTGTGTGATGATGTTAAATGTATTTGTGTGGTGGAGCCAAAGACAAATTTCCACTTTAACTAAAAAAAAAAAAAATACACTTGATAAAAGCTGTGTTTCTAATTGAACATGACTTTCCTTAAACATGCGTGTTAAGCCTTCAGTGCTTCGGTGTATTCGGTGGCAGCATGAAGGCAGGCTTACAGGAGCGGAGCGCTTCTTTGGACTCAATCACAGAGAGGGCATTCATATCCACATTCACACCAGCCAATCTGTACAAGACTCCCGCGGGACATGTCCACTTAAACCAGGAAGTCTGAGGTTTCCCACAATTCCTTTGAGTCCTGCTGGAGCACAAATATCCACCGGGATCAAACACGGGTTCGAGGAGCTCAGGTGGGAGGTCTGTTTGAGTGAATCAAACACACCAGGGAATGTCTTGATGTTAGTGATACTAGTTTTACAAATCTGGATCGGAAAGTGACACTCTTTGTAAAGCTCTTTTAGGCCTTTTTATTGCGTTGAGAATTTTACCTGGGTACTGCATGGATTATGTATTTCTGTAGGCCCAAATCCATAAACTAGCATTTTAGCACTTCTGATTCCATTGTCCTGAAGTTATATATATGACCCAGGAGCACAAAACCAGTCATAAGGGTACATTTTTCGAAATTGACATTTATAGATCATCTGAATGCTGAATAAATAATATTTCCATTGATGTATGGTTTGGACAATATTTGAAAATCTGGAATCTGAGGGTGCAAAAAATATAAATATTGAGAAAATCACCTTTAAAGTTGTTCAAATTAAGTTCTTAGCAATGCATATTAATAATCAATAATTAAGTTTTGATATATTTACGGTAGGAAATTCACAAAATATCTTCATGGAACATGATCTTAATATCGTAATGATTTTTGGCATAAAATAAAAATATATAATTTTTACCCATACAATGTATTGTTGGTTAAATATACCCCATATATATATTATATTTATATATATATATATATATATATATATATATTATAATGCCTGAAATAAAAGTTTTGTTTTAAACATTAAAATACACCAACAATAAAACCCCCTTTTTAAGCATAATATATATATATATAATCACGTGTGTTCTGTATTATTATCTCAAACTTTCTGTATATTTATTATGTATATATAAATACACATTAAGTTTTTACATATATTTAGGTTTTATTATATATTATATTGGTGATGAACATACAATATAGATTAATACATTTTTTAGTGAAAATATTTACATAAACACCTCATGTTTATGTTTATAGTCATATTTTAATATAAAGAGTAGTCAAAAGGCAGAGGTGCATATAGTCATGCATATAAAAAACAAGAACAACCGGCAATTAGACACGACAAGGCAGGACTAGCAACAGGGAAAGCACTATAAATATATTTAATATATAAACAACATATTTTCTGAATGTGTTTGGCGATAGCCAAGAGACCGACCGTATGCATAAAAATAAAAAAAACTAATATTTTCTTGATTTTTATTGTTATTTTATAGACATGTGTGTTTATACAAAATTATATATACATAATCTTTCTGCTTCAAATATGTGATTATATTTAGATTATAAAATCACATAACACACGGGGGGGGGGGGGGGCGGGTTCACCAGTGACTTACAATAAGGGATTTCTTTAAGACTGCAAGCACCACACAAATTGTCTATAAACAAGAAGCTCGGCTTCAATGATTAAAGTTACCCAGGCGACAGAAGAGTATAATGTCAAAAAACCACAACACATGAATGCATTACCTTACACAGTAAAATATGTACTATTAACAATTTATTAGTAAAAACCTAAATTAAATTCAACTCCCCCGGGCGGGAATGGATTTAAGGACTCTGGTTTATTATTTTTTTCTACGCTTCTGCGCACCCCCCACAACCTGCTGATTGTAGTTATCTTTATTGGTGAATTAGGTTTAAATCTGTGAATGATGTTTTTTTGTTGTTGCAATTTTACACATAATAATCCACGAAAGACTGCGTCTCTTTTCAGGGGAGCCCATGATTGACAGCGATTTTGTACTATAACAAGTTTATTTTTAAGAGTGTATATAAAATATTAACATCTATAACTAGTAATAGGTTTAGGTATACTAACCCCCAAACTAAGACGCTATTGATAAAGTTTGTGTTGGTCAAGCTCTTCTGCTTCGCCAGTCCCTGCTCTCTTTCCGCTTGATCACAGATTTAGACGGGGAAGCTGCAAGAGGAGACCCCCGTGTAGTCGAAAACACACAAACCACTTCAGACAATTATTTAAGTATTAAAGAAACTCTCTTACATCTTTATTTGCTGATTTTATATGTTTGTTTTCAATCTATTTCTTGGTACTTGCTTTATTCTTTTTATATTCTATCTACTTGTTTTCTTTTTTAATTGGGAAATTGCTAGCCAATTTTATTTATATATATATATATAAGTGCATCATACATTTCATAATATATATATATATATGTGTGTTCTGTGTATATTTATTATGTATATATAAATACACACACATACAGATATGTGAAAATATTTACAATGATACATCCATATAGTCGATTAAAAAAAATATATTTAATATATAAACAACATATTTTCTGGAAGTATAAATACATAATAAATATGCCCTAGAAATCCTTCCCCTATAATGAAAAAAAATGAATGGTAAAATATGTACAGCCTGTCTTCAAGATCTCACAATGTGGATGTCCTCATGTCCCTGTTGAATGTTATGCATCTTAATGAATCCAAGACAGAGCGTGGGCGGGACTCTGGGCTTCTGCGTGCTGATCATTCTATTTGTACTATAACAAGGTCATCATCTACTACGGCAATGCTCAAAACAAAATTAAAAAAGTTTCAATTAAAAAAGGAAGTATAAATGCCGAACATGAAAGCATGTGGGCTTCCATCATCTACTACGAATTCACAACAAAATTAAAAAAGATAACGAGCTTAAAATGGATAAACAAGTTAACTCTGTGGTTCGGTCATGTTTTTTTCTTCTACGTCATATCGCAAAAGTTAAACCATTCCTAAATTTTTCAGATACTCAGAAAATCATCCATGCGCTGCTATTTTCCCGCCTAGACTACTGTAACTCGCTCTACTGCGGTATTAATAAGTCAATTCTGGATCGGCTACAACTAGTCCAGAACGCTGCTGCTAGACTCCTGACCCGGACACGAAAATATGAACATATCACGCCTATTAGGGGCAGTCGTGGCTCTAATGGATATAGCGTCGGACTTGTAACCCGAGGTTGTGGGTTCGAATCTCGGCTCCGGCAGAAATTGTCCACGACTGAGGTGAGACCCTTGAGACCCTCCCCGGGACCGAACCCCCAACTGCTTCCCGGGGACCGAACCCCCAACTGCTCCCCGAGACCGAACCCCCAACTGCTCCCCGGGGACCGATCCCCCAACTTCTCCATGATCCATAACTGATGAACTATGCAACATTATATACGATTGTTTTCTTGTTTAATACTGTGAAGCTGCTTTGAAACAACCTGAATTGTAAATAAATGTGACTTTCCATTGTTTATAAGTACTGTAATAATCTAATGTTAATAAATGAAAGCTTATTGTAAAGTGTTACTTGTATCGCTCAGATGTATTTGCGTCCCCTCTTTAACCCTTTTTGGACCCCGGCATGAAAACACAAGAGTATAGATGCGGAGGAGCTGTACCTGACAAGTAAAGGTTTTTAACGGGAGTGTCGCATCGGTTTCGAGCCATGGCCTCTGCGTAGAAGCGCTCCAGGTTGTGGTCAGCAGAGTAAATGGCCCCTCGGTTACAGCTGAGATAGTGCATGTTTGTCAGAGGAGTGGCGGCCTCCTGAAACACCAGCTGGACACACACACACACACAAGCACACACACACACAAACACGCACGCACACACACACACACACACACACACACACACACACACACACACACACACACACACACACACACACACACACACACACACACACACACACACACACACACACACACACACACACACACCACACACACACACACACACACACACACACACACACACACACACACACACACACACACACACACACACACACACACACACACGTTTGTTTCTGTGAATTGTGGGGACTTTCCATAGACTTCTATTACTTTTATACTGACCAAACGATATTTTCTGTCCCATAACCCTAAAGCTACCCCTTACAGAAAACCTGTTTGCACTCTTAGACTTTCACATAAACATAATTTACTATTTTTAATAATGTTTCATTGTGGGGACTGCAGGCTGGTCTCCACAATGTCAAAACTTTCCGGTTTTACTATCCTATAAGTACATACACACGCACGCACACACACACACACACGCACGCATGTTTTATGGGGACGCAATGGTTTTTATACGCACGCACCCTACACCTACCCTACACCTAAACTTAGCACGCACATTTTTTGATTTCACGCACGCACGCAAAGATAAAGATTTACGCACGCGCGCGCCTGCT
>CM049808.1:1223619-1245282 GCA_027422405.1 Ptychobarbus kaznakovi
AGAGAGAGAGAGAGAGGAGGCCTTGCTTTAGGCAACAGCACTGTCTAGTGTTTGATGAGCACAACTGCAAGTGATTCACTTAGTCTAGTTTAATCTACACGTTGCCTTTACTCGTCTTCCATTTATAAATGAAAACCTTCTTTACAGTCACTATTGTGACCGGTGGGATTAAATGAGTCATCTATAAATGGAAGACGAGTAAAGGCAACGTGTTAAACATCAATCTTACTCACTGATGTTTTAGTGCACTTCCTGCAAATATGGAAAAAATAAAGCGTCTCAATGAAATATGTGCAGTTTCACATGATTAGTGCAGATTGTCACATGACCAGAGCAGAATCTTGAGAAGATGAAAGCTGCATCAAGTATAAAAAACATTCAGCTCATACTTACAGTATATATTTTATTTTAAAGTATATAAAATGCTCTTTTTTTAATTATTCTAAAGTGTACTTTTTCCCAAGTGTTTCATTCATTGCTTCACTTATTTAAGATATTATATTTTTGTGAGGAAATTTTTTATTGTTTTTGTTGGGAACGGTTAATAGGACTTACTAAATGCATGCTATTAAATTATTTTATTAAATAGCAAACAGGTATCTTGTCTTTACACTTTAAAAAATATATAGATTCTACATAAATGCAACAGTATGATATTGCTAAAGAAGTATTGTATATTAATAAAGTATAAAAATATGTTCAAAACTTTTTGCTTTCTTGTTTTGAAATTTATTTTAATTGCTTTAGATGATGCATCTGTGTTTGTATTTATGTGTTCGGTAAATGTAAATATAAATATATGTCTCTGGAGCACAAAAGCAGTCATAAGCAGCACAGGTATATTTGTAGCAATAGCCAACAATACATTGTATGGGTCAAAATTATACATTTATATTTTATGACAAAAATCATTAGATATTAAGCTCATGTTCCATGAAGATATTTTGTAAATTACCTACCGTAAATATATCAAAACTTAATTTTTGATTAGTCATATGCATTGCTAAGATCTTAATTTGAACAACTTTAATATTGTATGAGGGTGTGTTGTGTTTTTGGATTCTACTGTAATAGGACTCCCTTGAACACAAGATGATGCATCTCAAAGAATAAAATGAGTTCAGTCTAGTTAGACACTCACATGCCATCCATATCGTTGGATTTGAAGAGCCAGATGCTGTTGGGCACGATGTCTAACTCTTCCTGCGTCGCATCGAACCCCGAGAACACGAGGAACGAGGCTTTACCTGGCCTCATCATATCCAGACGACTCTGAATCTCTGAAAGATCGGAGAAGAGTGCATCTATAGTCTCTCAAGAGCGGCTACACATTACAGATGATTTACCGCAGCTCACCTGCTTTGTCTTGTATTTCTGGAGGTAAGAGCTTCTGGAAGGTGTTGAAGATCCCACAGTTGGAGATGATGACAGGAGCACAAATCTCCACATGCTCATCGCCTTTCTTCACCGTCACTCCTGTCCATCAAACCCCGAGGCAGGTGCATTAATGTACTGCACATGGACAGCGCTGGCCAAAATGACTACAACACAGTATCTTCAGCAGCTAAAAATGATTTGAAGTCAGTTATTTGTATCTTTTGCTGTAGTGTGTCAGTAGGAAACATACAGTTAGCCATTAACTGTAATAATCCAGTGAGATCTGATCCAGGAATCACATGAAGAACTGTGTCTCTGCTTCAAGAAACCTCCTGCAAAGCTACAGCGCTGTTAAACGTGTTCGTCACTTTAAGATGAAAAATGAGGATGCTGTCAAAAATATATTTCTGGTAACACTTTATAATAACTGCATGCTACGAATCATTATGCAAGATTAGTAAATATTCAATTAATCCTTTATAAAGCATTGTCCCAATAGTAGTCAGCAGTTTATAAATACAGCTATAAATGCCTTGTTCTTGATTTATAAGCATATCTATTATAAAGAGATTTAAAACACAATACAGAGAGATAAAGAACTCGGAAATATTTATTTCATGATGCACTTTTTTTTCTATGTTTTTTTATTTTTATCAAGTTGTACAGTTTCATTTTTTTGCATGTTGAAAATATATGTATGTGTTCTGTATCCCTCTGTGTTGTGTTTGTTTAGCTTTTCTGTTTGGGAGATAAACAAGTCTTTAAATCTCTTTATTAATGCTTTATAAGATATAAATAGTCCTTACTTTAGATGAGCTCACACAAATAGATGGCTGGCAACTACTAAATGTTTTATAACTACCTGACTTAATCATGAATCACAGCAGGAATATGTGTTAATAAATAATTTATTAACACACTGAGCAGCTATTATCGTGTGTCAAAATAATATGATTTATAATAGTTCATTAATCATTTACTTACTCTTTGTAAATGATCTTATGAACCACTGACAACTCCTAAATAACTGGTTTGTACATAACGTAATAATTTAGAAATGATAAATTGATCATTAAGAAAGTATGAACATACAATTATTAAACATTATAGACATGCTCAAGAACAAAACACGTATAGCTGTGTTTATAAACTGCTTACTAATGCCTATTAATTTTGTAATAATGTTTTATAAAGGACGAACTGATTATTTACTAATGCTTATGAATGTTTAGAAAAATATTTCCTACTGACAAACGATAAAAAATAACTGACTTAAAGGGACAGTTCACCCCAAAATGATCATGAGTAAATGATGACAGAATGATCATTTTTGGGTGAGCTATCCCTTTAAAACCATTTATAGCTGCTGGAAACACTAGTGCTCTAATCATTTTGGCCAGCGCTGTTTTATTAATTATTGCAGTTTTAATGTGACTCACCATAAGCAGCTCCCTTCTTGTCGACCAGGATCCGGCGGACAGGAGCTCGGACCAGAACGCTGCCCCCGTGTTTCTGTATGACTTTAGTGATGTGGAAGGGGATCTCACTGGCGCCTCCTTTGGGGTAATACGCGCCGCGCTTGAAGTGGTGCAGCATCAGAGCATTGATCATACAGCTGGAATCTTTAGGAGGCACGCCTGGAGAAAACAGCACACAAACACTGCTCTAGCCGATACACATTATACGGAGTGTCTATGTACACTAAGTGCAAACAGCCCACTTTGTTGGCAATGGCTATGTACACCAACTCCGCCCACCGATGTGTGATTGGGTAAGTCAACACTGAAAAATTACGCATATTCAGTATGAGTTTCAGTGGCGTAGATGGTAAAGCCCAAAGTATACTTCACTTTGTACGCGTATGCGAGGGACAGCGTACAGTACTGTACGCGCACCCCCGGATTTTTGTACTTTGTACGCGCAGGTCGCACATGCGCATTAAACTCTGCATAAACGTATGGCTTCACACACCTCCGGAATAAGCTTAGACATTGTCCGGCTTCCCAAACGGTAGTCTCGCATAGCCAGACCCTCAGACTGACGGCTGAAGGTCTGGAATAGATGAAAGCATTCATTGGTCAAGAACCACCCATGAGGCCATTTGACCGACATGTCAAACAACCAATCACAGTTTGTTTTGTTCAGCGTCATGTTTCGGGGCGTGGAAATGTCGCCACAATAACAAACCGGTGTGTGAAACTCTCGGGGGTATTTTGAAGATTCTATGGCGCAAACTTTAAATATTTCACATACTCTTGAAAATCCAGCGTTCAATCTACTCTGATAAGCGTTCGCCGTCACATTTGTAAACACGACGGCTTTTCTTCTTTCGCGAGGGAGTTTGGCGCCACGGGATCGTTGTTTCCAGGCGGAACGTTAAAGAACGCGACACACACGCCTGTATAATTCAACCAATCCGATGATGACTTCGTCACTATTGAAGTGTTTCCAGAAAAGTGTACCATATGCATCAGACGTTTAGCCAACGGTCTGTCTGAGGCTGAGACTACCCAAACGGTAGCATGCAGCAATACTTGGTCACGGCTAGCCTTCCCGCTGTGCTTACCGGACTTCTATAAGTGTTTCTTTTGTGTCCTTCGTCACACTAATCTTCATAACTGCTCCTTACGGGCTCCGCTAGGCCAGGAGAGGTATTGCAATTTGGTGCAAAGCGCAAGCGTCGAATGTCTGTGTACGCGTATGAGTCAAATAAAGTATACTATGCAAGGCCGCGTGTACGACTGTGCGCATACGGTAACGTACGCGTAAAAACATTAAGTATATTTTGGCCTTAAGGCGCATGCTTTTTGACTCGATCGACCCGAGTTCGAAATCACCTTTTCCCGAACTTTTTTTCTCCCTTTTCAAATATCATATCCCATCGGAAAGGAATTTATTTCCACTTAAAATGAATGAAATAATCAAAAAGTTGAAAATAAAGTATCGGGTAGCTGTAGGGAGGGCTTTATTGTCCCAATAAGGTGGAATTCATTAAATGATTTGTATTAAAACTATAATTTACACTCAATACGTTATTATTGCGTACTGTTTTATAATGTACTACAATACTGAGGTGCAGATAATTGCCACTATTTGCAATAAGTAGTATAAATAGCAGAAAATATTGTTATTTTAACAGTGTAAATAGAATCTATAGCTATTTGCACTTAGCGTAAATAGCATATTGTTAAAAATACTGCTATTTACACAGTGCAAATAGTTGCTGCCTACATAATATTGCTGCCAAATTGACTTTTCGTTTATTTTTTTGAGTTGTAAACCCTGCATATTTTTCCTGAAATTAACGTGCATGGAAAGTGTCGACGCTGATGTTTTGTGGAATGCGAGTTTTAGATTTATTTAATACGATTATGATATTTTGATTGCGATTCTGATCATATTTAATGGTTATAGAAATCCTGAAAGGTGGTGCTGGGGAGGTGGAGGGTTTCTGATGACAGCAAACGCAGAAACAAACTATTTATATTTTAAGCAGCAAGCTCATTGGCTGCTGAATCAGCAGAGGCCAATCAGCTCGCACCATGCTGTGATGATGTCATCGTTTGCAGATTGCATTCAGAACCAGCGCCATCTAGAGTTTCACAACTGAACTGGATATTGGTCAGACACAAAATGTGCGTTACGTTAAAGTTTTAATCAGTTCACGCATGTTAATTTAATTAGACATTAACCCATGCTGTCGTTATGCACCATGCTGTACAGGAAAGAACACAGAAAATACTGTTTATGATATTATGTACTGTTTTAAAAATCACGTGTTCGCGTGTTTTTTGTGTGTGTGAGAGACAGAGAGAAGTGTTTACCTTTTTTTGTTTATGTGTTTTTCATGTGGTTTTAGTGAATTGTATTTAATAAAAATAATTAAACTAGTACCCAAAATTCAAACCTAATACAAGAGCTAGCTAACTTTATTTATTTATTTAACTTGCACAAAAAAGTAAGAAAAAATTATCTTAGTATTATTAATATTTTTATATTATTATTTTTTACTTATTTAAATTTTAAATAGTTAGCATACAATTTTGTTGTAGGCTTTTGACATTTTTATAATAATAATAATTATTATTATTATTATTTAATATGCCTTAGTTTCAGTTATTTAATACAAAGTTAAACTGAATACAAATGAGAAAATTTGCATTGGCAACTTGCTGACATAAAATATGTTCCTTTCTTTCTTCCTTCTTTTTTTCTTAGAAATTAAATAATTCCATTTAATTTCATCACATGGTGCTTTCATTGAGTGCCTCATGCACAGAAAGCCTCACCGTAGAAGAAATATGAGAAGATCATATGCAAGTCCTTGTTGGTGGTCAGTCTGTTGTTCACCTCCGTGGCATTGGAGCCTGAGAGACGAAAGATGGACGAGCAGAAGTCAGCGATGCCACTTCGGAGCAGAAACAGAGCCAACCACGCTGGAATCAGCTTTAGGATGGCCAAATAATGAATCTTCTTGGCTGTGACCTGTGGACGACACAGAGGAGAACAGATGAGCACTGAGACAGCATTAATGAGCTTAAGCGGTTGTTTCATTTTATTTTTTTATTATAAATTTTTATTTTATTCCATTTTATTTTTTATTTTATTAAATTTTCATTATTTTTTTTATTTCATTTTGTATTTCATTTTAATTAAATTTTGTATGTAATTTAATAAAATAAATAATCATTTCATTCCATTTTTGTATTTAATGTAATTTCATTTTTAATTTCATTACATTTTTATTTCATTTTTAATTTAATTTTTACTTACATTTTTTATTTAATAGATTTTTTTAATTTTAGTTTTTCATTTAATTTACATTTTTAATTTCATTTAATTTCATTTTTAATATCATAAATATTTTTATTTAATTTTTAATTTCATGAAAATTTTAATTTTAATTAAATTTTCATTTCATTTTTAATTTAATTTAATTTACATTTTTATTTTATTTTATTTTATTAAAAAAAAATTATATAAGTACTCAATACGTAGAAAATATTATTTAATTTAATTTAATTTTAATTTAATTATTTTTTTATTTCATTTCTTATTTCATTTTTACTTTCATTTTTAATTTAATTTTAATTTTTAAATTTTTAATTTAATTTAATTTACTTTTTTTCAGGAATTTTTTTCTTTAATTTTAATTTCATAAAAAAATGCTTAATTTTTAATTTAATTTTATAAAAAATTTTATATGTAACAATTATATAAGTACTCAATACATCGAAAAGATTAGATACAACAAAGAAAATATAAACTTATATTGCATGCATAAGTGTCTGAAAGGCACATAGTAAATCTCTGAATCGTGAATATTAACTAGGTGACATAACTATTTTTCAAATGATTTTCTACACAGGCAAACGAGCACAGTAGGATAAGCATTGAAGATTCATTCGGTCCACTCACTGCCAATGCAAACACCGGCCGGTTTGGTTCAGAGATATGAGACGCTCTACCTTCATGATCTTGAAGAACTCCTCCACAGCTTTCACATCATCAGGAAAGTGCTTCTTCAGGTTCTGCTCCATCTCAGTCTTGCCGCTCAAGATGGCGTAGTCTCTCCGTTTCTCGCTGTCGTCAATCACGATGCTGTCGAAATGCTGTGGTAGCTCCACAAACTCCAGCTGACCCTCCGTGAGTTGGTCAAAAGCCACCTTCAGCAGACCGTTTTCATGCAGCTGACCGAAGTAGTGGAGTCCTTTTGACATGTAAAATAAACAAACTCGATTTAAGGACCTACAGTAGATTTGATCTTTAGGCATCAAGAAACACTTCACCCACATAGCCTTTACCTAACTAACACGGAAATAAAATATTGCATCACAGGTTTCATTGGTGCATTGGTGCACAAGTTGCATTGGTGTATAAACCAAATTTTAATTTCAAAATACTTATAAATAAAACTAAACATTTACAAAAGCCTAAAGCAATAGTTAACCCAATAATAACAAATACTCTTCCTCAGTTCATCCAAGATCATGATGAGTTTGTTTCTTCATCAGGTTTGTAGAAATGTGTCTCAGCAATGGATGCTCTGCAGTGAATGGGTGCCGTCAGAATAAAAACATCACAATAATCCACAGTCCATCAGTTATCATCTGGAGCTGAAACAAATCCAGCATTAAGACGTGTATAACGTGTATAAGTCCATATAATAACTCTTCCTCAGTGAAAAGTGTTCTGGTCTGAATCAGGAGAGAAATCTGCACAGATGACAAAAACAGCTCTAAACTAATATGTGTCTGGATTTAATGTGAGAGACGACAACAGATGCACTTATTCACTGAGGAAGAGTTATTATGGACTCGTATTAGAGTTATAAACGTCTTAATGCTGGATTTGTTTCAGCTCCAGATGTTAACTGATGGACTGTGGATTATTGTGATGTTTTTATTCTGACGGCACCCATTCACTGCAGTGCATCCGTTGCTGAGACACATTTCTACAAACCTGATGAAGAAACAAACTCATCCTGATCTCAGATGATCCTGAGGCTGAACACATTGTCAGCTAATTTTAGTTTTTGGGTGTACTATTTCTTTAAATGGATCAATGGTAAGGAACGGTACACACCCACATCAAACTCGAAGCCCTTCTCAGTGAAGGTGTGACAGCAGCCTCCGGCCACATCGTGCTGCTCCAGAACCAGGACTCTCTTCCCCGCTTTGGCCATCGTCGCTGCAGCCGTCATTCCTCCGATCCCGCTGCCGATCACAATCGCATCCAGATTCTGTGGAATCTTCTCCTTGGTGAATCCTGGAAACACACACAGCAAGTAAAGATGCATTATATGCACTCACATGCAGTGTTACCAACTTGCCAATTTAGCAACTTTTCAGACTCTTCCAGAAGCACCTATAACCTCAAACGCTGCAAAAGCAGAGCTGCTAAAATCACCAAGGACTCAAATCACCCTGATAACTGTCCCTTCATGTTACTGCCATCTGGCAAGCGCTTCAGGAGCATGATGGCAAAAACTGAGAGACTGAGGAGGAGCTTCTTCCCTCAGGCCATCAGGCTCCTAAACTCAAATTCAGTCTCATAACATTTACAGGACTCAATTTAATAAACTGTAAAACATTCACTATTCTCCATCATTGCTGCTATGTGTACATACCCGGTACAACCTGTTTGCACATTCCTCTAGCACATCCCTGTTTGTATTATTATTTATTAAGTCCACAGTATACTGTATTGCACATTTTACTCTTTATTTTTTCACCTTTATTTATGTTTATCCTCTTGTGTTGTATTACATATTTTGCACTGTCCAATTTTCACGAATCTGGTCTATGAACTTCATTTAACTCACCACCAGAGGTCACTTGCTCACCACATGGACTCTTGCACTACACTAACTGTTGCACGTCACCCACGGACTACAATTCCCATCATCCATTGCACTGACGACACACACAGCTGATTGCACTGATCACACACTCTACATAAACCATGGACTTCCTCTCTGTCATGGCCGAGAATTGTTTAGCGTTTAGCATTCTCCTAGTGTTAGCTAATTACCAAGCCCTTCCGTGTTTGTTTTTGTGTTCAGTCTCCTGTATTGTTCTGCGTTCATCACTCTCTGAGTGTTAGCTGCTTTACAGAGCCATTCCTAGTTTTAGTTTAGTCTAGTCTTTTCGTGTTGCCTTGTTGTCTGGTTCCTGACCTTCTGCCTTGTATATTGGATTACCCCTCTTGTCAAGCCCTCTGGATATTGTTCACTGATCGAAGACCACGCCCGTTTACTGGAGTACTCATCTGCCTTGCCCTCTATATACCTGTTTGCCATTTGTTCGACCCTGCCTGTGTTTTTGACCATGTCTATGATTAAAAGCTTGCACATGGATCCGCACGCCTCAAGTCTCATTCGCCCCGTTACACCATTGAGCGGACCTGACTTACATTTCACTACTGATTATATTCTGTATAATTGAGTATGTGACGAATAAAACCTTGAATCCTTGAATTGAACCGTGCTTCTCAAAGTCCGGACACGCCTCCATTTTGTATTTCAAGAGCACTAATTATATTTCCTACTTTGATAAACGCATGTTAAACTTGTAAATAATTTGTTTAAAAACAGTTATTTGCATTTGAATATTATATTATGCATTTATATTATTTTACGAACAAATCTAAATTAACATGTATAAAATGTTTTTTTTGCGAAATGATGAGCAACAAATCCTTTAATAACTTTCTCTGAAAATTAGTTAAATCACATGTTTCATAAAAATGAGCAAAAAAAAATCTCATTCAAAGCAGTAGTCCATAGAAAAATGTCATATATTTAAAATGCATTTATTTCACACTAAGTATAGTTCAAATCTATTAACATATTTACTGACAGATGACTCGAGACGTACTGATATTAAAATAAAATAAGTATACTTTATTTGGCGTACTACTCGTGCACAATGCACTTTTCTTAATATTAAGTCTAAAATGTGTTTTAAAGTCACTTTTTAAAGTGTACCTGAAGCATACTTGCAATAGTTCCACTTTAGCACAATTAAATACACTAATTATATCTTATTTCAGCACTACTTCTGCACCATTAAAGTGCAGCACAATATTAGTTGACCCTAAGTATAGCAGTTTAGTATACTAAAAGTACAATTGCAGGGCATTGAAGTGCATGAATATGAAAATGTATTTGTAGTGAACTCATCATGACATATATATAATTAAGTACATTTTATTTTTCATTGGGGGTGTTTGTTCTGTGCTGAAAGATTTATGTATTATGAAAAAGACTGATAAGGCCACAAAATATGACCAGCATTATCTATGAAATAAGAGGTTTATGTGAGCTGTGTGTTATCAGAGTCAGCTAATCTAATTAAGATAGCCATTGACACACATGTTAATTGTTTTACAATAGCATTGACGAGACTTTACATAATTAGATACCTTAATCAGTTTACATGATGTGTTTCAGTGCGTCTTGTCTGATATGACTAACAATACTTTCTAAAGTAATAAAGCATTATTTTAACTGCGGTGTGTTATTTGATATTACATTTAAAGTATTTTTTTAATTACTAAATTGCAACTTCATCATTACAAAGGTGCAATTACAAATAAATTATGAAGTATGAGTTTCCATAACCATAAATACTTGTCAGTGCATTCAACAGTACTTTAACCATATTTCAAAAACAACTGAATTATGAAACTTCATATAAAAATGTGCTTTTATTCTAAGTTTGTCAAAAAAATTAAATGTCAACTAATTACATATGAACTATTAAAAAAATAATAATAATTTTAAATAACATGCAGTAAAGTGTCTGAAAACATTACATTCAGTTCACACTTATGTGTATTCATTTAATGTATATTATTTCTGTAATAATTTGTATTGTTTACAAAAAAAGCATGCTAATGTGTGCCACTTTATAGCGGTCTCATTACAGTATATACCATTTAAAGAATGGTCAGTATTATATAAAATAAAATAAATTAATTATAAAATTCAATTAAATAAAATAAAATACTGAAAATTAAAATTAAATTAAATTAAATAATGAATTGAAATGAAATGATAAATTAATTTAAATTAAATTAAATTAAATTAAATATAAAAAAAAAAAAAAAAAAAATGTAATTAAATTAAATAATCATAAATAAAATAATAATAAATAAAATTAAATAATTATAAAATTAAATTAATTAAATCAAATTAAATAATGAAATGAAGTGAAAAATAAAATAATATAAATTAAATAAAAATGTAAATTAAATATTTTTTTAATGAAAAATTAAATTAAATTAAATTTAAAATTAAAGTAAACAAAATTAAATTAAATTAAATAAAGCACAGTTTGTGTTCAGCAGAAGAAATTAATTTACACAGGTGTGGATTTTTATAAATGTAAAATTTTTGGTTCACCATAAAATCAACAATTCTTGTTTATTATAAATGTTTAGTATTAATGATTTATCCATGCACTTCATTTAAAAAAAAATCATGTGTCCTCATAATATTTAATCACAAACATTAACTTCCTCTTTTTTATGACATGAGGGCGGGACAATAACCTGTCACTCACATGATGTCACAGGATTTTAAAAATGACAACGATTTTAATAAATTCAAAGACATTTCTCTTGGAAATACATCACAATAGAGAAGAAAAGTTTGCCATTTCTGTTTCACGAAGACTTGAACTATTAACACGTCACTTTGTTTATATACCAAGAATGCTGTGTTCTGTAGGATTGAGTTCTGTACGTGCATTCAGCAGAAACATGCTCATATGTTGCATTCGAAGATTAACTCACATTAGATCGTCCATCTGCTTTTAAAAGCTGCAGATTAGCAGAACAGGCTTAAATCACTCTTAGGTCATTCGGAGGTCAGAGAAGCATTTAAGCTTATGTAAAGACATCTGGAGAGTCACCTTGTTTGAGCACCTTGTCTCTCGTCTTCTGGTCCAGCTCTAAAGGTCCTGCAGGTCTCACCGACTCCACTGTAAACGGACTGGGCTTTCTCAACAGATACCAGTACGTACCCCCGGCCCACATCATGACACACACCAAAAACACCAGCAGCCACATGCTGAAGAACTGACTCAAACCCCAAATCGATCTGCTCAGATCTGGGTTTTCTTGAGAAGCTAAGAGTATTGCACATAGGAGTTTTCAGCTGAAGATGGATGCTTGATGAAAGTCTGGTTTTATATGCATGCAGAGAGCAAAGGTCTCAGCGAATGAGTTTGCAGTGAAGCAACACTCGGGTGTCATACGTAATCGATCGAGATAAGAGCGGTAATATTTAATACAAGCTTCAGCCCTCATACAGATCAGAAGCAAACATTTGTGTTAGGGAGGTCAACAATGAATAATTGGTTTGCTTTGATTCAGGCATAATGAACCCAAGGAAGTGTTTGGATACTTCAATTACAAAACAAAATATTGCACCACTAATCACACATGTTAAAGAAAAAAAAAATCAGAAAAAACATTTCAAAATAAGAGACGTGGGATAGTTCACCCTTTATGCACCCATACACACACACACACACACACACACACACACACACACACACACACACA
The DNA here is from genome assembly GCA_027422405.1 of Ptychobarbus kaznakovi. NCBI lineage: Eukaryota > Metazoa > Chordata > Actinopteri > Cypriniformes > Cyprinidae > Ptychobarbus > Ptychobarbus kaznakovi. The sequence continues at coordinate 1,236,070 of CM049808.1, forward strand.
CACACACACACACACACACACACACACACACACACACACACACACAACACACACACACACACACACACACACACACCACACACCCACACACACACACACACACACACACACACACACACACACTCTCTCACACACACACACTCGCTCTCTCTCTCTCACACACACACACACACACACACACACACACACACACACACACACACACACACACACACACACACACACACACACACACACACACACACACCACACACACACAACACAATTACTTTTCTTTGCAAATTTTACACACTTATTTTATTTTTTTACACATTCAAATAATTTTAAAGAGATGTATTTGAAATAATATTTTATGGTAAAGCAATAAGCAAGGTAGCATCCATACAGAAAAACAATTTTAAAATACAACAAGTACACAACAACATTTGAACATAACCTCTCAATAAAAACATTCACAAGCTTCCAATACCACTCTCTTTATGATGCCTTTCAATTCACCAATAGACACAAATTTGAAACTTTTTGCTAATTATTCCATGCCTAGGGTGCATAATATGAAAAATCAGTTTTCCCCAGTTCTGTACAAACTAGAGGTATGTTAAAAATCAAACACTTGGAAGAGCGTAGCTGGTAATTGCCAGAACAAAGACAAAGAAGAGTACAGAGATAAGTTGAAAGTTTACCCAACATTGCTTTATAGATAAAAATGTACCAGTGCTGTTTTCTACGTATAGCTAATGATGTCCAACCCACCATCTCATATAGAATGCAATGATGAGTACAGGATTTTGCATTTGTAATAAAACGTCGTGAAGCATGGTATACCGAATCAAGGCTTGTTAAGATAGACGAGGCCGCGTGCATATATAATATATCGCCATAATCAAGCAAAGTTATGAAGTTTCTTTTTGGCATTAAAAATAAAATTTGATGTATTTCTAAAATAAAAGCCAAGCTTTAATTTGAGCTTCCTGATTAGATTAACAATATGTACAGTGAATAAAAGCTTATCATCAATCCAAATGGCTAAGTACTTGTAAAAAGGTACTCTTTTAATAATCTTACCATCAGATGTAAAAATACTAAGATTATCAAGTACTTAAAAAACCATAACCTTTGTTTTCTGTGAATTTAAAACTAATTTTAAACTAACCAGAGCATCTTCCAGTGACTGAAATGCAATTTGAAGCTCTTTCACCGCCTGTGTTATAGATGGAGCAAGTATATAAATAATCATATCATCAGCATAAAAGTGTTTTTTTGCTTGAATGTCCTTACCCAAATCATTCATATAAATAGATAACAAAATAGGTCCCAAAACGGAACCCTGGGGGACTCCTTTAGATATATCAAGAAAATCAGATTTGAGATCCTCCACATGAACACAGAGTCCGATCTACCAAATAATTTCTAAACCAGTTCAATGTCCCTGGTCTGAAACTAGCACTGCTAAGTTTGTTTAACAGTAATTCATGATTCACTGAATCAACCGCCAGATCCACAAATAAGGCTGCGCAGTGCTGGGCACCAATAATATAATTTAACACTACCGTAGTAGCAGTGATGGTGCTATGGCCAGTTCTAAAACCAGATTGAAAAGAGTTTAAGATGTTATTATCAAATAAAAACTGTAAATTTACCTGAGATTCAAGATCTCAGGTAATCCTTGGCAAACTTAGTCACGGCGCATCCGGTTCTTGTTGAGTCCTCGCCGGTAATCCTCGACAAACTTGAACCGGCTCATTCGGTTCTTTTTGAGTTGGACGTGCTACTTCGTCTTTGCGACTTGCATCATCAACCCGGAACTAAAGTTCGATTTGTGAACCGGCTCGACCGGTTACTTCCTAAGAAACGGCTCAAAAGAAGAATTCGTTCAAGAACCTAACATCACTAATAAATACCCTTGTTTGACCACTTACCTTCTGTGTCTCCTAGCCTGTGTCGTGACAATGGCAAAGGTGTTTGCAAATGTTTGCTTTTGAGATGCGCTTCTGCTATTTTGAGTTATATAGAGATGTGAGGTAGTTTGCCTTTTGTGTGTGCATTTCTTGGATTTGTGTGTAAAGTTTTGAAAAAAAGAGGCAAAGTTTTGAAAATGTGCGTAAGCTGTTGAAAAAAAAACTTGTACACAGGAGCTAGAGAGAGAGAGAGACTTTTAAACCCTTTTATTCAAAACAATTTAAGGGTTCAATTTTTTTTTTATTGACAACATACATTTACTAACAAATTACCAAAAACACACATTTCACCAATTAAAAACTAAACTTCCATCTTCACTCACAGACACTAACGCCTCTCTCACACCCCACCTCCATTCAAAAAAAGCAACATCATCAGTGATAGTATGTATACTTAATGATCACTCGGGATTCTATTAAAGATTTAAACATTGCTACCTAAGCAACGTTATGTCATTGTTATTGTTATCTAACCCTAAGAGAGAGAGAGAGAGAGAGATAGAGATGTAGAGAGAGAGAGCTAGAGATAGAGAGAGGGAGATATATATATATATATATATAGATAGAGAAAGAGAGAGAGAGATACCTTGTATGACCTTGTATGAAGGCCTTGTATGAGAAGGCCCGGAGGGCATTTTATGCCATCAAATCACGGTTTGGCCAATTAAAATTACCAATTAAAACATGGGTTAAATTATATCATGCAATCATTAAACAAATTCTACTGTACGGGAGTGAAATTTGGGGACCAGTAATACATTTTTTATTGGGATAAAACTTCAATAGAAAAACTACAACTAGAAATTATCAAAAACATTTTAGGGGTCCATAGATCTACATCCAATGATGCCTGCAGAGCTGAATTAGGCTTAAACCCACTGAAGATTGAGATCCAGAAGAGATGTGTTCAGTTCTGGCATCACCTCCATCAATCTGATCCTGATTCAGTCCAATATAAAGCCCTCCTCGCCAATGAAACCTCAGCAGAATCTCATCCTCTAAACACACTCGCTCATCAGCTCGTCCACAAAACCCAGCTCCTCACCGACTACAGCTTCACCCCCAAAACCATAATCAAAGAAATTGACACAAATCTAAAAGACATTCATGATGAATCTCTAAAAATACAATTTGACCTTCAAAATAAGCTCCAATGCTACTCAACCCTAAACAGAACCACTACATTTGCCAATTATTTATTGATTAAACCATTTAAAGAAAGACAAATCCTCTCCAAATACAGATTAAGTGACCATGATCTAGAAATAGAGAGAGGAAGACATAGACAAACATGGACCGAGCGAGAGCAGAGGATCTGTAGACACTGTGATCTACAGCAAATAGAGGATGAGAAACACTTTCTGATGATTTGTCCCAAATATCTCAATGTGAGGGAAACATTTCTCCCCAGATTTGAAGCCCTGATCCCATCATTTACAGAGCTCAGTGATTCTGAGAAAATGCCCTTCTTACTCGGAGAAGATGAGAACACAGCTGCACTCGCTGCTAAATATGTGTTAACCATTCATAATGTTAGATGTTCAACATGCTACACTTGATACTGACCAACTTGATCTTTTCATTTATTTAGAATGATTTTGATTTTATTTATTATTTATGTTGTTATTTATTTACCTATGTTATTGTTGTATATACTGTATATATATTGATGCTTTGGCAACATTGTGCTACGCAGTCATGCTAATAAAGCTTATTTGAATTTGAATTTGAGAGAGAGGAGAGAGAGAGAGAGAGAGAGAGAGAGAGAGAGAGTGTGTGTCTGTGAGAGAGAGAGAGAGAGAGAGAGAGAGAGAGAGTGAGGAGAGAGAGAGAGAGAGAAAAGAGAGTGTGTGTGTGTGTCTGAGAGAGAGAGAGAGAGAGAGAGAGACTGAGTGTGTCTGAGAGAGAGAGAGAGGAGAGAGAGAGAGGAGAGAGAGAGAGAGGAGAGAGAGAGAGAGAGAGAGAGAGAGAGAGAGAAAAAGCAGCTTACAGGATGAAAAGCTCAATCCTGAGATGAGGATCAGAGAATGAGCTTAAGTTCTGGAAACGCAGGAATAAGTCAGAGAGGTCCGACACCCAAATCCCATTCTCACAGCAGCCAATGAGCAGCACTGATTCTTCAGAGCTTTACACACAGAGCACTAATGCAAGATCACACCCTCGTTTGCATGGCCTCCCGGGGCTTTTTTAAACACCAGCATCAGATGCAATTGAAAAGCATGTGAAATCTTCAGTGTCGTGTTGATTTGGGGAACACTTACACATTCAAGCATTTTAACAAATGTCATTTAATTTGTAGTCCATCTCCACCAATTGGTTTGATCTTTTATTGCATGGGCAAAATTGAAGAACGAAAGCCATGTACATTTGAAATGACATGAGGGTGAGTAAATAATGACACCACTTTAATTTTGGGGTGAACTGTGTCCCTTTAAAGTCAATTGTGACCCCGGAGCTTAAAAGCAGTCTTAAGTCACTGGGGTATATTTGTAGCAATAGCCAACAAATACACAGTGTGGGTCAAAATTATCAATTTTATCTTTATGTCAAAAATCATTAGGATATTAAGTAAACATCCTGTTCCATAAATATATTTTGTGAATTTCCTACGGTAAATATATCAAAACTTAATTTTTTATTAGTAATATGCATTGCTAAGAACTTAATTTGAACAACTTTAAAGATGATTTTCTCAATATTTAGATTTTTTGCACCCTCAGATTCCAGATTTTCAAATATTGTCCTATCATAAAAAGAAGGATTATTTATTCAGCTTTCATATGATGCATACAACTCAATTTAAAAAAATTGACACTTATGTCTGGTTTTGTACTCCAAGGTCACAAATTAGGATTCCACTGTTTAATTCCAACCGGTAAGACATTTAGTTAAATGCTACAGAGTTTATTTTAAAAAGAGACAGGTAACATCATATCACAAAAGGTATTGAATGACATGAGAGCGTCTTCTGTGTAGTATCCAAATCTAAAGCAGTTGCTAAAAAAATACAAATATTGATGTTTTATACCAAATTAGCCCTGCTGCTACGTTATAATGCATCCACCCTTCTCCTTGAACGGGTTCTTGTCTTCTGGGACTCCTTTAACCAGCGGGTCTTCGGCAGACATTCCCTCAACAAACGCAATGATCTCTGGGGCTGTTGCTGAGACCTGAGAAGAAGAGTCAGGAAAGATGCTTTAAGTTTCATTGACTGCCTTGGCTGTCTTCAATGGGAATCAAATACACAAGCAATCTTTCACTCACACTCATGCCATTCCAAAATGATATTTTAAAGAATCTGAGGGTGCTCTCACACCTGCCTCATTTAGTTGGGTTGAATCGCACTAGAGTTGGTTTAACCTCTTGGTGCGGTTCGTTTGGACCGGTGTGAATGCAGTAATCGCACTCGGGTGCGCACCAAAAGTGGACCAAACAAGCGTACCTCCTTAAAGAGGTGCGCTTTCAAACAAACCCTGGAGCGAGAACACGATACATCCTCAAACAGACCCAACTGCAAAAAGAACCATGCATTTTTGGACTAAACCAGCTGCCGTAGTCAGCAGTGCAGTGCATTATGGGATGCGGAAGTGTTTGTAGTTTAGATGGCAGGTCGTGGACAAACTTGTGGTTGTGAGGAGGTGCGGAGCCTCATAGAAATTTGGTGACTTGCGATGCGCCTTCGCCGTTCGCAGTGCATTAATACAGTATTTTCTGCGCTTCATTCTCAAAAGCTATATATTGCCTGAAGTGGTTTATACACACTATGTAGTAAAGGATGACCAGGGATAAAATCAATCTCCATAATAGCAGTGTGCTGTCTGCTGCATGTCTTTGTTTACGTCCGCGCTCTTTCTGACCAATCGAAAGCAGTTTAGGGAACGCGTTCAAAGACATATCTAGCCAACAAGTGAAGCGGATGTTGTCACGTGACTGGTTCAGCTGGTTCGGACCAGAACAAACAGTGTGGTGTGAAAAGGAACCAAAACGGCTTAAATAGCTACAATGTGTAATTGTTTGCCTTTGGGCCGGACCAAAGCAAGTGAACTATCGGACTTTCCTGCTGTGAATACACCCTTAGTAACCAAAGAGTTTCAGTTCTCTTTGACTTCTATAATATGGATGAACGTTACACAATGGGAACCAAAACGGTTTGGTTTGAAACTGTTCCCAGAAGATAGAGAGAATGACACAAGGGTGGGTAAATGATGACTGGAAGCTCATTTTTGGGAGGACTGAGATCTCACCGCAATTCGAGGAGTGTTGACTTCCACCTTTAGCTGCTCCAGCTCCATAGTTAGGATCTCTTTATCTGACATGTCCCGAGCCATGCTGCCTGTCCAGAGAACCAATCAAAGATGTGAAATTATGCTCAATATTCAGTCTGAACATGTCTTATGAACAATGCTTGTGCGCTGTAGAAAGTGCTAATCTAATAACATATGTATCCTACAACAATCCATGAACAACAGATTACACAAAGATAAGAAATTAGATTAAAAAAATTAAATAATGTATTTAGGTTGATTCAGTGATGTCATATTTGTAAGTGACCATTTTTTGGTGCACTGTTAAAAGCATTTTATATAGTTATAAAATTAAAACTTAGTGTGATAATGACGCACAAGAAAAAGCTTATAAACTCTCATAAAAACAATATGCATTGTTACAAATAAACTTTAACACTTAACAAAAAGCTGTGCATTTATAGAGAAGATAAAATAACTTAAGTTTCTGGAAACCACTTTGTAAAAAAATGCTTTCCAAATTTGTTAATAAAGATTATTGGCATATGTTTAACAAGAAAACACAATTTTGGCGTTTCTGCTTATAAAATGTCATGCGTATTCATTGTGTTTGATTTTCGCTTGTAATTATTTGTGAAATTGACAAGCCGTTTCTAAGCAAAACTTGCTTCTACGCCAAGTGTTTTTCACTGAAGGAAATTATACTACATTTATTTTAAGGTAAGTGGTTGCAAACATTTTATTTTAGCTAGATTTAATAAAAAAATATATAATTGAAAGTTAGTCAACTAAATTTGTTTATTTAAATGTAGCTAAAATAAATAGATTGCAACCACTTACCTTAAAAAAAATAGTAAATTCAATTAATAATTTTTTATTTTTCAGTGATAGCATGAAAAAACTCAGGCCTGGTTGTTTCAGTAAAAACAATTGTATATATTCTGACCAAAAACAACAACAACAACACACACTGACACAGAAACACTCACACAGACACAGACACACACACCTACACAAACACACACACACACACAGTTACAAACACACACAGGACACTCACACACACACACACACACACACACACACACACACACACACACACACACACACACACACACACACACCACACACACACACACAACACACAACACACACACACACACACACCACAACACACACACACACACACACACACACACACAACACACACACACACCACACACACTCACACACACAACACACACACACACACCACACACACACACACACACACACACACCACACAACACACACAACACACACACACACACACACACACACACACACACAACACACAACACACACAACACACACACACACACACACAACACACCACACACACACACACACACACACACACACACACACAACACACACACACACACACACACACACACACACACACACACACACACACACACACACACACACACACAACACACACACACACACACACACACTCACACACACACACACACACACACACACACACACAACACACCACACACACACACACACAACACAACACACACACACACACACACACACCCAACACACACACACCACCACACACACACACACCACACACACACACACACACACACACACACACACACACACACACAAAAAGTCCTCTATTCACCTGTTGATTGGGCCTGGCAGCAGTCAGAGAAAGTCCTGCAGACTGCTAGGAGATCATCAGCATTGAGGCTCCTCTCCTGTCCGTCTGTGAATGATCTCTGGCTCTTCTCCTCTATTTCTCTCCTCCTCATGTGTGGCGGGGATTGCGCTCTGATGTCATCAATCTGTCCTGATCTCATTAGGCCAATCAGAGCAAATAGGACAGCCGTGAGGAGTCACCTCTAAACAACATTGAAATACGGCAGTGCACATTATGCACTGATGGAATTACTCTGTCAGCTACCATCAATGGCTCTTAGTAAGGATCTCCAGCGTAGACAGTGCTCAGTGTGATTGGTATATCTCAGGCAATTAGCAGAGCATTGGTTGAAGCAGTAAATATTAATTTCTGGAGAGAAATCAGAATCAGAAGAGCTTTATTGCCAAGTGTGTTTGCACACACAAGGGATTTGTCTTGGTGTTAAGAGCTTCCAGTACAGAAAGTACAAACAACATATAATTAAGGTAATAAAAACACTAATAATGAAGAGATTCGACAATACATATGAATAACAATAGTAATAAAATGAAAATATACTGAAAATAAAAATGAACATAAATAAATGTGAATGTGCGTGTGTCCTATGTACAAATTAAGGTTTGATGAGTTATTTACAGATGTACAGTACTGGGGTGTGTTATGTGTTGTTCAGGTTGGATATGGCCGGGGGGGGGGGGGGGGGGCCTGTTCTTGTGTCTGGTTGTTTTGGTGCTCAGTGCTCTGTAGCATCGGCCAGAGGGCAACAGTTCAAAGAGAGAGTGGGCTGGATGTGAGGGGTCCAGTTTAGCCCTTTTCCTCACTCTGGTGGTGTAAAGTTATTGCAGGCTGGAGAGATGGCCACCTATAATCCTCTCAGCAGTCCTGACTGTCCGTTGTAGTCTTCTCATGTCTGTTTTGGTAGCTGAACCAAACCAAACAGTTCTAGATGAACACAGGACAGTCTCGATGATGGCAGGTTGACCTTCCTCAGCTGGCGGAGGACATACAGCCTCTGCTGGGCCTTTTTCACAATGGACTCGATGTGATTGTCCCACTTCAGGTCCTGAGAGATGGTGGATCCCAGGAATCTGAATGACTCTACTGCAGTCACAGTGTTTTCCATGATGGTGAGTGGGGGGAGAGCAAGGGGGTTCCTCCTGAAGTCCACTATAATCTCCAGAGTTTTGAGAGTGTTTAGCTCCAAGTTGTTAAGACTGCCCCAGACAGCCAGCTGTCTGTAAGCAGACTCGTCTCCGTCCTTGATGAGGCTGATGACTGTAGTGTCATCCGCAAACTGCTGGTGAAGGGTCTG
>CM049808.1:1245382-1292882 GCA_027422405.1 Ptychobarbus kaznakovi
GGAATTGTATTCAATATTTTTAATTAAAAACAACATTCAAGGGTTGTTATTTACAGAACGCGTTTTGGTTTAGTTTGTCCCTCTGCGGGCCCCGTCACAGCAGTGGCAGCGTGGCGCTAGATGTAGCTTCAGTGTAGCGTGTCTCCGGTCATCATGATGGAGAGCGTTCACCGCGGAGGCGTGCTGGCGGCGGAAGCGCTGCAGAGGAGCACGGGAGGTTATGAGGAGCTCTGGCTGCTCGCGTCGCATCTCGGAGACCCTAAAGCCGCGGTGCTGCTGCTCTTCCCCGCGGTGTTTCACACTCACCGGCGCTCGGGCGTCGCGGTGCTCTGGGCTGCTGCGCTCTCGGAGTGGAGCAATCTGCTCTTTAAATGGTGAGCCCCGCCTATGGCAAGCCGTTTTAACATTTAATCTATAAGCCGTCCTGGTATCTATTGTCATGCTACTAGTACTTATTTTTAGATACTAGTTTCTTTTTTATTAATTACTAGTGCTGATTCTTTAAGTACTAGTGCTGATTCTTTAAGTACTAACTGTTAGTGCTTGTTCTTTAGGTACTACTGTCTGTTCTAAAGTGACTAGTACTTATTATATATACTAGTACTAGTATCTAATAAATAAGTACTAGTATCTACTGATTAAGTACTAGTATCTACTGATTAAGTACTAGTATCTAATGAATAAGTACTAGTATCTAATGGATAAGTACTAGTATCTAATGGATAAGTACTAGTATCTAATGGATAAGTACTAGTATTTAATGGATAAGTACTAATATATAATAAATAAGTACTAGTATCTAATGAATAAGTACTAGTATATAATGGATAAGTACTAGTATCTAATGAATAAGTACTAGTATCTAACAAATAAGTACTAGTATCTAACAAATAAGTACTAGTATCTAACGAATAAGTACTAGTATCTAACGAATAAGTACTAGTATCTAATGAATAAGTACTAGTATCTACTAATTAAGTACTAGTATCTACTGATTAAGTACTAGTATCTAATGAATAAGTACTAGTATCTAATAAATAAGTACTAGTATCTAATGAATAAGTACAAGTATCTAAAGAATAAGTAATAGTATATAATAAATAAGTACTAGTATCTAATGATTAAGTACTAGTATCTAATGGATAAGTACTAGTATCTAATGAATAAGTACTAGTATCTAATGAATACGTACTAGTATCTAATGAATAAGTACTAGTATCTAATGAATAAGTACTAGTATCTAATGGATAAGCACTAGTATCTAATGAATAAGTACTAGTATATAATGAATAAGTACTAGTATCTAATGATTAAGTACTAGTATCTACTGATTAAGTACTTGTATCTAATAAATAAGTACTAGTATCTACTGATTAAGTACTAGTATCTAATGAATAAGTACTACTATATAATGAATAAATACTAGTATCTAATGAATAATTACTAGTCACTTTACAATAAACACTAGTAGCTAAAGAATAAGCACTAGTACTTAAAGAATAAGCACTAGTAGTTAATGAATAAGTACGAGTACTTAATGGAAAAGATACTAGTATCTAAAAAACAAGTACTAGTATCTACAAAATAAGTACTAGTATCTAATAAATAAGTACTAGTATTTAATCAATAAGTACTAGTATCTAATGAATAAGTACTAGTATCTAATAAATAGGTACTAGTATATAATAAATAAATACTAGTATCTAATGGATAAGTACTAATATCTAATAAATAAGTACTAGTATCTAATAATAAGTACTATTATCTAATGAATAAGTACTAGTATATAAGGGATAAGTACTAGTATATAATGAATAAGTACTAGTATCTAAGGATAAGTACTAGTATCTAATTAATAAGTACTAGTATCGAATGAATACGTTCTAGTATCTAATGGATAAATACTAGTATCTAATAATAAGTACTAGTATCTAATGGATAAGTACTAGTATCTAATAATAAGTACTAGTATATAATAAATAAGTACTAGTATCTAATGAATAAGTACTAGTATCTAATGAATAAGTACTAGTATCTAATGAATAAGTACTAGTATCTACTGATTAAGTACTAGTATCTAATGAATAAGTACTAGTATCTAATGATAAGTACTAGTATCTAATTGATAAGTACTAGTATCTAATGAATAAGTACTAGTATCATTAGTATTAGTATCTAATGGATAAGTACTAGTATCTAATGAATAAGTACTAGTATCTAATGAATAAGTACTAGTATCTACTGATTAAGTACTTGTATCTAATGAATAAGTACTAGTATCTAATAAATAAGTACTAGTATCTAATGAATAAGTACTAGTATATAATAAATAAGTACTAGTATCTAATTAATAAGTACTAGTATCTAATAAATAAGTACTAGTATCTAATGAATAAGTACTAGTCACTTTACAATAAACACTAGTACTTAAAGAATAAGCACTAGTAGTTAATGAATAAGTACTAGTACTTAATGGTAAAGATACTAGTATCTAAAAAAAAGTACTAGTATCTAATAATAAGTACTAGTATCCAATAAATGAGTACTAGTATCTAATAAATAAGTACTAGTATTTAATCAATAAGTACTAGTATCTAATGAATAAGTACTAGTACCTAATAAATAAGTACTAGTACCTAATAAATAAGTACTAGTACCTAATAAATAAGTACTAGTATCTAATAAATAAGTACTAGTAAATAATAAATAAATACTAGTATTTAATGGATAAGTACTAGTATCTAATAATACATACTAGTATCTAATAAATAATTACTAGTATATAATAAATAAGTACTAGTATCTAATGGATAAGTACTAGTATATAATAAATAAGTACTAGTATCTAATGGGTAAGTACTAGTATCTAATAAATAAGTACTAGTATATAATAAATAAGTACTAGTATCTAATGAATAAGTACTAGTATCTAAGGGATAAGTACTAGTATATAATGAATAAGTACTAGTATCTAAGGGATAATTACTAGTATCTAATGAATAAGTACTAGTATCTAATGGATAAGTACTAGTATCTAATAATAAGTACTAGTATCTAATGGATAAGTACTAGTATCTAATAATAAGTACTAGTATCTAATGAATAAGTACTGTATCTATGGGATAAGTACTAGTATCTAATGAATAAGTATTAGTATCTAATGAATAAGTACTAGTCACTTTACAATAGACACTAGTAGCTAAAGAATAAGCACTAGTAGTTAATGAATAAGTACTAGTACCTAATAATAAGTACATATCTAATGGATAAGCACTAGTATCTAGTAATAAGTACTATTATCTAATAATGAGCACTAGTATCTAGTAATAAGTACTATTATATAATGAATACATACTAGTACCTAATAAATAAGTACTAGTATTAATCAATAAGTACTAGTATCTAAAAAATAAGTACTATTATTTAATCAACAAGTACTATTATTTAATCAATAAGTACTAGTATCTAAAAAATAAGTACTAGTATTTAATCAGTAAGTACTAGTATCTAATAAATACATACTAGTATTTAATCAACAAGTACTAGTATCTAAAAATAAGTACTAGTATTAATCAATAAGTACTAGTATCTAAAAAATAATAAGTACTAGTATCTAATAGATAAGTACTAGTATTTAATCAATAAGTACTAGTATATAATGAATAAGTACCAGTATCTAATGAATAAGTACTAGTATCTAATGAATAAGTACTAGTCACTTTACAATAGACACTAGTAGCTAAATAATAAGCACTAGTAGTTAATGAATAAGTACTAGTACCTAATAAGCACTAGTATCTAATAATAAGTACTAGTATCTAATAGATAAGTACTAGTATCTAATAAATAAGTACTAGTATATAATGAATACGTACCAGTACCTAATAAGTACTAGTATCTAATGAATAAGTACTAGTATCTAATGAATAAGTACTAGTATCTAATAATAAGTACTAGTATCTAATGAATAAGTACTAGTCACTTTACAATAGACACTAGTAGCTAAAGAATAAGCACTAGTAGTTAATGAATAAGTACTAGTACTTAATGGAAAAGATACTAGTATCTAAAAAATAAGTACTATGAGTAGCATGAAAATAGATGCCAGTACGGCTTATAGATTAAATGTTAAAATGGCTTGCCATACACAGCTGCAGTGAAAACCCATGTGTTTGGACACAGAAGGGGAATTAAATATTACATAGAGGGATTTATTAAATATTCAATAATAAATAGAGTGGGTAACTCGAAGCAAGGGTTTAAATATCTTAACGCACGCGGGGAAGTCTCATATTACATCATGCAGATCAACACTGTTCATGTGATTCAATTAATATACATTTAATCAGTTTAATTAACATGTAGACCTTCGTTTATGTGTTTTTAACCTACACTGTACAAGACGCGAGAACAGTTCGCTCTACATTATTAACCTTTACTTATTAATATATAAGTGATCAAACTAAATTGTATTATATTTTAATTTAATAACTATTTATATTTTTAATTAGTGCTGTCAAATGATTAATCGCATCCAAAATATATATTTTTTTGCATAGTAAATATAATAATGTTTATTATGCATGTATAAATACACACATATACAGTATATAATTAAAAAATATTTACATTTATATAATATATAAATATATAAAATACATGCATGTGTGTACATGCAATAAAATTGCATTATTTTGGATGCGATTAAGCATTATTTTTAATATAATACATTAATTATTTTATAGTTCAGTCACACAATAAGAGTTTTAATTAGGTGTTTTTTGTTAGGATGCTGTTTGGCGAGAGGCCTTACTGGTGGATCGGAGAGTCTGGACTGTTTTCTAAAAACCCTCCTAAAGTCCAGCAGTTCCCGTCGACCTGTGAGACCGGCCCAGGTACAGCAGCAGATACACCTCATTACACACCGCTAACTACTACTACTAACTAGTAATCGACCGATATAGTTTTTTTATAACCGATACTGATACCAATTATTTGCATGTTTATGTACCCGATAACCTATATGCAGAACCGATATTTATTTACTGTTATAAAGTACATAAATAACAGAGTGAAGTAAGTCCATTCTTCACTTTCAGTCATCTTAACAACAACAAAAAACTGTTGAAAATTAACATTCTTTCATATTAAATTTTATCTTCAAATTACAACAATAGAAACATTTTATTTATAAAAAGCATCATCAGCAACACTGATATTAACAATAAGCAAAATAATGTTTTCAAATGGAGAAAATAAAGGACAGAAGTCATATCAACTTCATTTTAAACTACAGTTTTAGGTTTAAACGCTGTTTAATAGACTAAAGAGTGAAGAATAATTCACTGAATAATATTCTCTGGAATATTGAAATAAGCTATAACAAACAAAACATCGTATTTTATTGCATTTCTTAACTGGCATGTTTTATCAGAATTATTAAAATGTTTTTGTCATTCTAAATTATGAAAACTGCTGACAGCGTGGTTTATCTATTTACACAGAACTATACTCAAACTGCGATCGCTTGCGGAGATAATAAATAATTAATTTAGATAGAGATGTTTATTGGTGAAATAATGGTTCTATAGTAAATGTTAATATAATTTAGCGTGTTTCAAACAGTGATCTTGTATAAAGTTACATGCGGTGGTCGTGCTGGAGCTTCTCTGAGTGATTAGTGTCCACTGCTCCAGGTGTGTGTGTTGTGTGTGTGTGTGTGTGTGTGTGTGTGTGTGTGCCCACTGCTCCTGGTGTGTGTGTGTGTGTGTGTGGTGTGTGTCCACTGCGCCAGGGTGTGTTGTGTGTGTGTGTGTGTGTGTGTGTGTGTGTGTGTGTGTGTGTGTGTGTGTTTGTGTCCACTGCTGCCAGGTGTATGTGTGTGTTTGTTGTCCACTGCTCCAGGTGTGTGTGTGTGTGTATGTCTGTGTCCACTGCTCCAGGGTGTGTGTGGCGTGTGTGTGTTTGTGTCCACTGCTCCAGGTGTGGGTGTGTGTGTGTGTGTGTGTGTGTGTGTCCACTGCTCCAGGTGTGTGTGCTTGGATGGGTCAAATACAGAGAACACATTTCACTGCTGGTTATACTCTGTATAATTATGTATGTTAAAAAAAAAAAGAACTTTTTTTTTTACAAAACCGATATCCGATTACGGTAAAATGCTTAAATATCGGGAAAAATATCGTTAAACCGATATATCGGTCGATCTCTACTCATTATACACCACTAACTACTACTACTAACTAACCACTCATAACTCTCGCAGGCAGTCCGTCGGGTCACGTTATGGTCAGCGCTGCTGTCTGGTGGGTCATCGTCTCGTCACTGGCCTCCTGCCTTCACAAGCGCACCGGCAGGTCTGTGTTTAATCAGATAGGGGTCTTAGTTATTCTTCAATGCGTTACGAGTAACGTCAGTTATGTAATCAGATTACTTAAGTTACTAGTAAGTAATGCATTACTTTTTAATTTAGTAGGAACCGAGGTATTTTTCAAATAAGTTAGTTACTTTGTTTCTGGTGTATTGAGTGACAGCTCTGGTGTCTTTAACTTTCTTCTCCTGCGTCATATTTTTCATATGATTAGTTTGAACGGCGTCCTCTACTGTACAGACCTGATTTTACATTTACTTCAGCCCTATTCACTTCACTTTTATTGTGAAAGGGCTTTTACATTTGTAAAAGAATAACTTTTTATATTAAAAACAAACAAGCAAGCCATGCCCAGATTTAAAAGTAACTCAAAAGCACATTAATTTCCATAAAAACTTAAGTAACATAATTATTCCCTCTATTTTTAGGGAGTAACGTAATATTGTAATGCATCACTTTTAAAAGTAACTTTCCCCAACACTAGTTATTATTCGTATGTAAGACTAACTAAACGATCTCTCTCTTACAGTAAGATATTAGCAGCAGTACCGTATCTGCTGTATGCTGTATTTTTGGGATGCGTAGGCCTTTCTCGAATCTTCATCTTGGCTCACTTCCCACATCAAGTCATCGGAGGTCTTCTGACAGGTCAGAAATGAGTATAATGTTATATTATTTGATTATTATTCATGTTCTATCGTCATGTGTTTTCTCCTCAGGGGTGTTGCTGGGGGTGTTTCTGAATCGGTCAGTGCCTGAACATCGCCCTCTGCTGTTCTTCTTTCGCTGTAGCTTGACGTTGCTCTTTGGAGCTCTTCTAATGCACGGAGCCCTGCAAAAGATCGGGTTGATCTCTCTTGGTGGGTGCAATGTTATATAAAAATGTACATTTATTTAATTCTATTAGCCAATATCACAGGCATCAGGTATGGATCATGGACAAATCAGCTGACCTCAAAATATCATGTATACATTGCATTTTTTGCATTACCAGTGCTAGATAGTAACTAATTAAATGCAATCAGGATAACTTGATCGGATTAAAAAAATCAACTGCTTTTAATATAACTTTTCAAATTAATATAGATATTTGTTTTTATTATTTAGTGTTTCAAGTATTTGATTTTTAAGGATTATTGTACATTCTTTATTTTTTTTAAGCTACCAGTCAAGATTTTTTATGTTTTTTAAAGAAGTCTCTTCTGCTCACCAAGCCTGCATTTGTTTGATCCAAAATACAATAAAAGCTGTAAAATTATGAAATATTTTTACTATTTAAAATAGCTGTTTTCTATATGAATATGTGTTGAGCTATAATTTATTTCTGTGATCAAATCTGTATTATCAGCATAATTACTGCAGTCTTCAGTGTCACATGATCTTCAGAAATCATAATAATATGCTGATTAGCTGCTCAAATATGTATTATTATCATTATTGAAAACTGCCGAGTAGAATATTTTCAGGTTTCTTTGATGAATAGAAAGAAAATAATCTTTAATATAAATCTTTTGTAACAGTATAAATGCCTTTCTCATCACTTTAATGCATACTTGCTAAATAAAAGTATTAATTTCTATAACCCCCCCCCCCCACCACCACCACCCCAAAAATAATAATAATAATAATACGAATTATACTGACTCCAAGCGTTTGAATGATATTGTGTATAATGTCACAAAAGCTTGTTATTTCGAATAAATGCTGATCTTTTTATTAATCAAAGAAACTATTTTAAATAATGATAATAATAATAATAATCAAAAATGTTTCTTGAGCATATCAGAATGATTTCTGAAGATCATGTGAGTAATGATGCTGAAAATACAGTTTAACACATATTCACAGAGAAAACAGATATTTTAAATAGTACAAATATTTCAAATTTTTACTGTTTTTGGATCAAATTAAAGCAGGCTTGGTGAATTCTTTAAAATCCGTTAAACAAAGTACTGCTCAAATCTGTGATGAGTTCATAAGTAATCTGAATACACGTGTAATCCGATAGATTACATTCATAGCTCCCGGACCGTGCACACATTACAGTGTTCTCCTGTGACCCGCAGGTCCATCCCGCTGGCTAAGAGATGGTGCTCTCGCTTCGAGTGGGTCCGTATGGACACGGCACCCTTCTCGTCTCTGAGCCGTGACGCTGGGGTTCTGCTGGGTCTGGGACTCGCTCAGTACTGGAAGCCCGGCGGATGGGCTCTTCCTTGGGTTCCCAGGACCCTCTGTCTGGCCCTCTCCTCCATAGCCCTGCACTACATCAACAGCTTCCCCGTGCCCACCGCTCCTCCTCTTCTCTTCTACTCGCTGTTCTTTCTCAAATACAGCATCGTGCCGCAGGTGGTCATGGTGCTGGTGCCAGGATTCGTGCATCTCCTCACAGCCAAACCCAAGAGGGAGTAAAAGTCAGTGAGTTCTCGACACAACAGAACCATCAGCTTCAAGATCAATCATCATGTGTGACCCTGGAGCACATAACCAGTCATAAGGGTCAATTTTTGGAAATTGAGATTTATGCATCAGCTGAATAAATAGCTTCCCATTGATGTATGGTTTGGACAATATTTGAAAATCTGGAATCTGAGGGTGCAAAAACATCTGAATATTGAGAAAATCACCTTTAAAGTTGTTCAAATGAAGTTCTTAGCAATGCATATTAATAATCAATAATTAAGTTTTGATATATTTATGGTACAAAATATCTTCATGGAACATAATATCCTAATGATTTTTGGCATAAAATCAAAATCTATAATTTTGAGCCATACAGTGTATTGTTGTCTATTGCTACAAATATAGCTGTGCTGCTTATGACTGCTTCTGTGCTGCAGGGACACTAATATGAGTTATGTTTGAACACATATTAATGATTGTTTTTGGAGTAAAAGGGAAAAGGATCATCATGGCTGCGTTGCATAAACTGTCAGATTGGTGAAAACGTTTCTTGTTATCTTTGATGATTCTTTAAAAAAACACGTTTCTTGTAGAAAAGGCTGTTTAACTTCATGTTTACTGTATTTTTTTATCTTTCAAGTTATTGAATTGTTTCTTGTATATATGTGTGTGTGTGAAAATATTTTTTTTCAAAAAAATGTTTTATTATGTCATGTTTTTATTGTGTTATCCGTTTTGTTTTAGTTAGCTGTTTGTTTAAAAATGCTTGAATGACTGGAGGCCCGTTGCTCTGACCCCCATCTTCAGCAAGTGTTTTGAGAAGCTCGTCAGAGAACACATCTGCTCTGTGCTGCCTGCTTCACTGGACCCACTACAATTTGCATACCGCAGTAACCGTTCCACAGACGATGCCTATTGCCTTCACCCTGCACACTGCTCTCTCCACCTGGAAAATAAGAACACCTATGTGAGGATGCTGTTCGTGGATTATATTCGGCATTTAACACCATAGTGCCTACCACACTGGTTGCGAAGCTCCAGAGTCTGGGACTGAACAGATCTCTGTGCAGCTGGATCCTGGACTTCTGACAGGCAGAAGTCAGGTGGTCAGAATGGGCAACAACACCTCATCTCCCCTGACCCTCAACACTGGTGCTCCGCAGGCTGCGTCCTCAGCCCACTCCTGTACTCCCTGTACACACACGACTGTACAGCAACACACAGCTCCAACGTCATCGTCAAATTTGCTGATGACACAACGGTGATAGCCTGATCACCGACAACGATGACGGCCTACAGAGAGGAGGTGAGTACCCTGACTAAATGGTGTCAGGAGAACCACCTCTCACTCAACATCGACAAGACCAAGGAGCTGGTGGTGGATTACAGGAACAGAGCAGAGAACACACACCCATCACACCATCGACAAGACACCTGTGGAGCGGGTGAGCACTTTAAGTTCCTCGGCGTTCACATCACCGAGGATCTCACATGGTCTGCTCACACAGATGCAGTGCTGAAGAAGGCACATCAGCGCCTCTTCTTCCTGAGACGGCTGAGGAAGTTTGGAATGAGCCCCAGAATCCTCAGATCCTTCTACACCTGCACTGTGGAGAGCATCCTGACCGTTGCATCACCGCCTGGTTTGGAAACAGCACCGCTGCAACCGCAGGGCTCTGCAAAGGGTCGTGCGAACTGCCTGCCACATTGTTGGAGGTGAGCTTCCCTCCCTTCAGGACATCTACACCAGGCGGTGTACAAGAAAAGCCCGGAGGATTATCAAAGACTCCAGCCACCCGTCCCACAGACTGCTCTCTCTGTTGCCCTCAGGGAGACGTCTCCGCAGCATCCGATCCCGCACTAGCCGACTGAGGGACAGCTTTTTCCCTCAGGCTATCAGGCTAATGAACAGTCAGAAATGACCCACCCTACAACACACTCCCACTCACACAACATGCTATGCACTGCACTTTAACACAGTTCTAACCGTTCTACGGACTACACGCACACACTGCACTAGCACATCTGCTATCACTGGACATCACACAAAAGCACATCCACGACACTGCATATGTATAATCTGTTGCACCTCTGCACAAACTATATGCTGCTCAACCAATCTGCTGTACATTATAATCTACTGCACCTTCACATTATTACTATGCATAGATTACATAATGTATAGATTGTGTACATACGGTGTATAATGTGTAGTTGTGTACAAACGGTGTTAATGTGTAGTTGTTATTTTTCGTCGATAACGAAGTATGTCTTTATAGTACACCATGTGTACTGAGTATATGTATGTGTATTTTGCACATTGTCTTCTGTATAGTCTGTAAATACGTACTGTCCATATGTAAATGGTTGTGTCTTGTTTTGTTTTTTTTTTTTGCACTGTCTGGAGCACGCTCGCAAGAATTTCACTCACCAAGGCACTTGTGCTGTGGTGATGTGACAATAAATGTTGATTGATTGATTTGAGTTATTTTCTAACCTAGTCAAAATAACCCAACTGCAGTTTGATTGAGACTAATTGGAATGCATAATTAAAACAACATGATTTCCGGTAATTGAGTCATCTGTTTTTGCAAATTAACTCTTCATATATATATATATATTATTATTATTATTTTTGCTTGTAATAAACTTTTGAAAAAAAATCCATGTTCTGTCTGCGAAAATCTAGATTTTTATATTTTCTGTGAAAGCCACAAAGTCATTAATTTCCCAGTATTTGCCAATTATGATTACAACATGTTTTAAGTGGTTGCTAGGGTGTTGCTAACCACCACAAAGCAAAAAATGTCCAAGTCTGTAGATATGGTTGGAGGATTTATATAATTTACCAGGGGGAAATTATACGTTTGATTAGTTAGAAGTGTAATTTTATCAATAACCAGCATGATTTTGAGGTATCACGTGTCTGTTTAAAGGAATAGTTCACCAAAAATGACGATTTGCTGGACATTTACTCACCCACAGATCAATCGAGATCAAGATGAGTTTGTTTCTTCATCAGGTTTGTAGAAATGTGTCTCAGCAATGGATGCTCTGCAGTGAATGGGTGCCGTCAGAATAAAAACATCACAATAATTTTCACTTTTCAATACATTAAATGATGGTTTGGAGTGGTGTGGGTTATTGTGATGTTCTGACGGCACCCATTCACTGCAGAGGATTCATTGGTAGAAGTGAAAACAGCTCTGAAGAACAAACTAATCTACATTTGGATTGCGGGTGAGAAAACTGAGCAAATGTTTATTTTTGGGTGAACTATTCCTCTTATGATACACTATATTGCCAAAAGTATTGTCTACTTTAGTAATTTCCATGAGTACAAATCTTGATGTTTAAGTATATAATGATATTCTAGGGAATCTAATTTTATAGCAAAAGTTTGGACAGAACTCTTTTCTATTCTAACATGACAGTGTCTCTGTGTATAAGACAAGGATCAAAGAGAAATGATGATTCAGTCAGTGTGGAAGAACTTGACTGGTCTGCAGAAAGCAGCTGAACACCTCTGGTGTGACTTTAAATGAGCCACAAACTCATCACCAAACACCAATGACTTGTACATTCATTATATGGACAAAAGTACTGGCACCCCTTCTTTAGAAGAGAAAAAGGCACTTCCAAACTGTGCCAACAAAGACATTCATGTACTTAAAAATTGTATTTCCTCCTCTGTTACAACAGTTTTGAAGTGTATGAAATGACTGTACACATATGTCATTGGTGTTTGTGCTTCTTATACACAGAGACACTGTCATGTTAGAATAGAAAAGGGTTCTGTCCAAACTGTTGCTATAAAATTCGATTCCCTAGAATATCATTATATGCTTAAACATCAAGATTTGTACTCATGGAAATTACTAAAGTAGTCAAACCTTTCATTAGAATACTTTTGGCAATATAGTGTACTTGTTTTGATGAAATTATTTGATTATTAGCACTTCTGTAACGTGTATAAAAGTACATTAAAAGGCAATAAAATGGATTTTAGGAGCTCGACCAGTTATTTCTTATCCTGAAACAAAGCATATAAAAATTACAACTGACATGATAAAAACACATTCTGGTTTATTGAAGTCATTAAACGTTGTCACAGCGCTCTGAAAGCTCACATTTACAGACGAGAAACTCTGCTCAGCAAGCAAGTACATTAAAATCAACTCAAATCCAACGAAAAGATTAATGGCCAAACCCTTCAGAGGTAAATATCACATCTCTCTCCTGTTGAGTTTGGTGGAAAATGTCTTTTTTGTAAGGTTTGAACTCTATTTCCGTTTAGTTCCTAGACACACGGCAGATTCACGAATGTCGATTTCAGAGGAAAAAGCATGCGTCAGGTTATGTACAGCAAAAATAACTTGCACCGAAAAACCACATCACCCTAAAAAGGCCTTTGACGAGCCCACATCAGAGTCCTGTGTTCCCAAGTGTTATTTATTTCGCTTTTCCCCGAAGTTGACCATGAGGCATCTCTCTCTCATCTCTCTCGCAAGTTTACACGGACAGTAATAGAACGGTGAATATGGTTGCCTTTAAAGGGGTCCTATTATGCTTTTTCACTTTTTTAATTTTAGTCAGTGTGTCCTGTTGCTCAGTGGTAGAGCATTGCGTTAGCTGTGTAAAAGGTTGTGGGTTCGATTCCCAGGGAACACATGTACTGACAAAACATGTATAGCCTGTAAGTCGCTTTGGATAAAATGCATAAATGTGTCGTGTGTATGTTTTGGGCATAAAACGATCTACAGTCACAAATCTCAAAGTCCACTCCAAAGGGAGATATAGCGTTTAAAAAAAAAATCCCTTTTAAAGAACTACAACGAATGGCTCGTTTGGACTACAAAGTTGTTTTCCTGTTTTTGTGATGTCACAAAGATAAACCCCGCCTACTGAAATTCAACTGGTTGGGGGGAGGGGAGAACGCTTGAGCGCTGCATGCTTCAAAATCAAAACCGTTATAAATAAAATCAACTGTATAACAGTTTCAGTGCAATTCATGTTATAATGTTAGAATTAAAGAACAATAAACATATTACGTTGCACTTATCTGTACATAGTCAATGCAGTTATTTTTAAGCTGTTGTTGACATTCTATAAAACCTGATTTAGCCCAAAAAAAACAATACTTTAATATGTCTTGCAATATCCGTGCGTGCAAAGGTTCTGCACAATCCTGAATTGATGGCAATATTGATGAACTTGTTGTTTTGGAAAGAGGCGAGGCTTGGTAACGCCGTCTAAGCTGTTCGCCAATCACAACGCATTGGGACAGCTAACCAATCACAACACATTTAGTTTTTCAGAAGGCGGGCCTTCATCAAACACAGAACTAATCGAGTCGTTTGTGTCAGGCTGGGGAGAAAGATATTGTAATAATGTAAATTATGCAAAAAATAACTCGATTTTCACTAAGCATGAGAGCATGTTCTAGTACACCCCCGAAACAACATCAAGACTTCGTAAAAGAGCATAATAGGACCCCTTTAAGACAAGTTGTCTAGATATTTGTCCATATAATGTATTTGTTGATAAGTCCGACCAAAGCCACATTTAAGCTCCACGTGTTAATAATATTGCATTCTGAAGCAGAGAACTTCAAAAGGAACTGGATGAATATTGTATTTTTACACGACAAATACACTATTTCAAAATGGCTGGTTTGCTTTTCGGTAGTGTGTTTGACACGCGAGGTTCATCGAGTCCTTGCACTTTTGGCGACGCGTTTGCAGAATAGAGCTGTATTTTTGTATGCATGAATACATTTGGCCACTATATACAGCAAGTACACTGCGCTCTATAAAGGCTGTTATATACACTCTTCTTAAAAACATAATTTTGCTCTTTTATATTATTGTTAATTCATTTGCTTGAAAAATTAGAATTGCACCAAGGACAATAACTGCTATTTGTTTTCTAGTAGTACAACTAATCACAGGTTATTTTCCAGCATCCACTGAACGTTCGTTAGTAAGGATTTTCCAATCACATATCTCCAACTCCCTAATATTCACATTCCATCAAAGGTTCAGCTTTATTATTTGTCACATACACAATCATACGGGTATAACAGTAGTGAAATGTAGGTGAAGGTCCGCTCAATGGAAAGTGCAAAAAATAATTCAATAAAATAGAAAATAAAATAAAATAACATAAGCAATAAAACAAGAAACATAACACAAGGAATATATATATATAATATAGGTTGAATGAAAAAGGGAACAAATAATAAAATAAAATGAGTAAGATGTGCAATGAGATAAAATCAATACAGTATACTGTGGATTAATAATATTAATAAAAAAACACGGATGTCAAGAGAATGTGCAAATAGGTTGAACGGGTATGTACACATAGCCAGTGTGGATGATGGAGAATAATGGATGTGTTTAGTTTATATGAGTCTGTGGATGTAAAGATGTTATGAGACATTAGGAGCCTGATGGCCTATAATCCTTACAAATGAATAAAGTGCTCTCTTTCTTCAGATCAAAGTTACGAATAAAAGTTAAAAGAAACATACTTCACTTGATATACGAATGCTTCTTTGTGACAACGCAAGATTCCATTTCTTATAACGATATAAATAAATAAATTCTATTACTACCTTGCAAACGCCCCTGAAACTTTGTGTTGCGTAGTATCCATACTGTAGAGTTCATAAGACGTCTATGGTGTGATACATTCCTCCACTTGAAATACGTCTGGATTGCCACTCCAGTAATTAACTGAGTTCGTTTTGTAAATAAACACTAAGCGATATCCACAAAATGCGAGGGTTACTTGAAATCCTATTAAGCGTATTCCCAAGGAATTGATTAAACTACTATTATTGCCACTCTACAACTGTGAATTTTGACACAAACCATATTTCTACTTGGGAGACAGAATTGTAAGGTGATAACTGTAAAGATAATAATCTCCAGTCATAAACTTTGAAAATACCATTTCTAAAAGTTAAAATCAACAGATACAAAATTAAGAAAAAAAAAAAAACGCTTTCATATTTCTATACATCATATAACTTAATTATAAATATTAATATTTTCCTTCTATAACTACAACTTGAAACAGATTTGCACTTTTTACAGTATTGAATAATTCAACAATATGAGCCTAGCATATTTGTTTAGTTTCATTGGGAAGAGATTAAGTGAGAGAGGGAATGAGTTCAGTTGTGTTTCCGCTTTAGTGCTGGGAACAATGGCAAGACACTATTCCTCTGTGTGGAACTTCAGTAAATGTGCTTTATAATAATGTGCAGAGCTTTAAATAATATTTTTCACTTTAACACTGTATTGTAATACTCCAAAAGTGTGCCGTCTGGGTATTTGTAGCCTGTCTGGCACCCGAGTTATATTCTACCAACAGATTGAGTTGACTTAAAGTAGGCACAGGTAATTGTACACAACTTTTGTTTTTTAGTTTGCCGTTTACTATATTCGCAATACTGGCTTAAATAACCTACCCCTACACATTCACTGTCACTCACACCTTATGCCCACCCTTTTGGGTGCCTATTAAACATTTGACTCCACAAAGGGTCTCTTTGGTTTGATGGGCGATGTGTGACATTGTCTAGCATCGCGGGAAAGCTGGCGATACATGTTCTCCTGGTACGCCTGTGCCACGGGCATTGTCCGCGCCACCTTAACATCCTGGTACGTTGGTGCCTGGCTCACCCGCTCCATGTGGTCTCGATCACGTGCCCCTCCGTTGGCAAGCTTACCCAGGGAGGAGGGCTGGGCCTGGATGAAGTACTCCTCCTCTAGCATGTGTCCATTCTGGGCATTATTGGTCTTATTGTAGTAGGCGATATTGCCTAGAGATGTAGGCGGGCTGTAGGAGGAGGCTGTGGATGCCTGGTGGATCAGATTCCCAGGCGACGTGGGGCTAGTGATAACCGATTCCAGAGATGACACGGGCCAGGCCCGGGAAGGCTGGTGAAGGTACTGCTGCTGAGTCCTTGCAGTCTTGTCGATGATGCCCATGAACGGAGTGGTCCGGGAGCGGGCGGGTTCTCCTGGGTACAGTCCACTCTGAGAGGGCGACAGAGCAGATGGCTCATCGAAGCTCCGTTCATATGCAACCTGCAGCGGGATTTCCATTTGAGCCATGGAGGAGGACGGTCTGAAGCCAGGGGCTAGATTGCAGCTGGAGCCTGAGGTGATATTACCGCTAGATGGGGAGAAGCGAAGATTTACACTCTGGGAGTGGATAAGTGGTCTGGGGGTCGATACATGCTGTTTTAGGTCACTTGTGTTGGCACTGATAGGTCTGCGCACTAAGTGTGGGATCTCTGGAGAGCCCAGCTGGCACGGTGGCAGAGCAGAAGCCGCCACCGCTCTATCGAGTTCATGCTTGGAGACCGGATAGTATGCCGCTGACTGACTGCGACTTATCTGGGGGGTCTGGCTGAAGCGCATGCCTCCGGGTCCCCCTGTTGCGGAGCGGTACGCCGAAGCGGGACGCTGAGGCATCTCATCTTTCCCCAAGTTTGACTCCAGAACCCCAGCAGGCCCACCTCGGCCCCCATGCTGACAGAGGCTTAGGCTGGATTGCACTTGAGACATTGACCGGCCATCCAGCGAGGGTTGGTACACCAGCCTCGGCTCTCGATCTCTCTCCCTGTCCACATCCATGGAGCTACCTTGGTACCTGCTGCTAAGCGGATGCGCCAACTGGCTGTACATGCTGTTACTGGGCTGGTTAGTGCGTACGATCTGTGCCATAGAGGGCTGCAGCCGCAGACCCTGAACCTGGTGGTGCTGGCTGGTCTGAGAGCTCTGGGAAGGTTGCGACTGGAGTTGGAAGGACCGCTGGCTGCTCATCTTCAACAGTGGCGATTTAGGACGGCTAGGTAAAGGATCCTGCTGGTAGCGGACTGGCGAGCCAGACTGGGAACGATACAGACACACGCTCTCGATCGGAGGGCTACCTCTGAACGGGACACTACGCCTTAGAGGAGATGGCGGAGGACTCTGGTAGTCCATCCCCTGGTTCCCTCCACTGCCCATGGGTGGAGGGCTGAAGCGGTAGGAGGACTGATGGGGTGGCGAGGTGTGCGGTGGACTCTGGCGGTAGTGGGAGTTCTGATGTGTCGGAGAGATACACGGAGAGGTGGACTGGTAACTATGATGGGTAGGAGATGACATGGAGGAGGAGCTTGGGTGGAACTCGAAGGCCTGCCCTCCAGATAGGTAGCCGGTTTCATGATGGGGCGGAGAAAGGGGTGGACTGTGTATGATGGCAAGGCTCGAAGCATTCGACCGAATGTCAGAAGCAAGACCAATGGACACAGCCTCTAGCTCTTGTTCCAGAAAGTCGTCATCCTCAAATAAGTCTTGGACAGGCTCCATGTCATCCAGTCTTGGCTCAGGAGGAGGGGTGTGATGAGGGGGCTCCTCATCTTCCTCCACCGGTAAGGGAGATGGTGGTGGGGATGGAGGAGGCTCAAGCTCTGGCTCCTCTGATTGGGTAACTTGCCTGTACTCCTCGTCCACACGCTGAAGGAGGCGCTGGATTTCACGACTGTTGGGACACAGCTTTATGGCTTCCCTCAGGTCTTCTAGTGCTTCAGCGAATTGCCTAAAAAGTGACAATGGAAATATTAAGCCACCAATAAGTAACTTGATATGTGAAGCCCTGTTCATACCGCCAGCGACTTTGTCGCTGTATGTCGTGAGACTCTGTACTGTGAAGATGCTTGTGAGCGGAACGCCCAGCAATATTCAAAGTTATGATAGCATTTTCTAAAGATATTTCCAGATATGCAGTCTAATGTTATTGGTAGACTGCATATCTGGAAATATCTTTAGAAAATGCTATCATAACTTTGAATATTGCTGGTAAAACTAAGACATCCTTCTAATTTAGGGCTGAACGATTAATTGAAATTGAACCAAAATCGTGATTTGGCTAAATGCGATTATTAAAATGCAAAAGCTGTAATTGTTTAATGAAATACATATGTACAGCGTCAGTAATAAATGCTGCTCAATCTCTGCAGGTGCTGTGAGTTTGAGTCACTTTTAACGTGCATCTTAAAAAGCAACATGCACCAAACATCCTCCTAAACTTAATGAAAATATATTAATTAACCTGTTATACAACAAAAGAGAACTTTTAACAACATGTCTTTACTCCACAGCATCAGATCGAGTGTTTGAAATAACTTCATTATCTGACCTGGTTTGGCTTCTTATTACAGAATGAGGCAGATAACGTATTATATACTGTAATAAAGGCTAAATGTCGATTAGCACTGGATTATACATTTACTTTTTTATTATTAAACTACCCAAGATCAGTTCAAACCTATTTCCTTTTTATTCAATCACAGTGATAGCTAGATACCTTTGTCCATATTAGGGATTTCCTGGAACGTCATGAGCTCTATTGCATCTGTGATGCATATTTGGAGATTCTGCGCGAGGGCGCCCTCTGGCATCCAGCATGAATTAAACACATTATATGTGTTTAGGGCTCAGTAATGTGCGCTCAGTCCTATTATGTGTATAAACAGGAAAAATAATACTTCTCTCTAAAGAAATTTTAAGTAAACATATAATAACCCATGTTTTTCTCCATTGTATAGAAGGGTACAGGAGATGTTTCCCCCAACTGTGGATGCATAAAAGGCTCATATTTCACATTAAAGACATTACTGTCAAATATTTTGCATGTTAACAAGTAACCCTGCAGTTGTTTGTAACGCAGTTTAAATCACAAATACAAATTTTAACCAGGACAATCGCAATTAGATTTTTTTCCCCAAATCGTGCACCCCTCTAATTTGACCTGGAATTAGACTTAAAAGTAGCAATCTCCTGTTGGAGAGTGTTGTTACATAAACTACAGCAGAGCTTGGTGCATTAAATCATTAACTGTTTCGAAACTGCTCACTGCATCATATAATTAACAACACGAACCATCAATGTATGAATCAAACTGACAGATTCTTCACTCCTATTGGTTGTCTCAAAGGAAATTTGCTGTTCATTTGTATAAAGTAAAACTATTCTTAATCTTAACTTTTGTCGCTTGACACGCCTACATTCTGTCGCCAGCGATCACTGTCGCTCGTGTCGCCGGAAGTCGCAAGCTCTCCACTGAAAATGAATGGGATCATATGGCTTTGTAACTGTGTGTACCTGGAGGTGTGAACAGGGCTCAAGGAAACAAACAATGGAAGAACCCTACCTGCTGCTACGCTTGGCACGCGCTCTAGAATAGAATGCCTCGTAAGACTTAGGCTTCAGTTCCAGAGCCTTGGTAGCAAACTCTTCCGCCATACCAAAGTCCTGCAACCAAAAATAGTGATTTCATTTTTGTAATCTGTGGGTTGACATTTCATTATTTTGCACAGTTGTACTAGAAGTACATCAGCAAGGTTCTCACAACATGCACTCTTAAAAATAAAGGTGCTTCAGGATGCCATAGAAGAACCTTTTTGTCTAAATGGTTCCATAAAGAACCTTTAACATCTGAAGAACCTTTCTGTTTCTCAAAAGCTTCTTTGTAGCGTTCTTCAGATTATAAAAAGGTAAGAAAGAGATGAACCCTTGACTGAAAGATTCATTGTGGAACAAAAAATGGTTCTTCTATGGCATCGCTGTGAAGAATCTTTTAAGCATCTTTATTTTTAAGAGTGTACTGCAGTTACAATTTGTGACCTTGGAGCACAAAACCGAGCGTCTTGAGTCGCGAGGGTATATTTGTAGCAATAGCCAAAAATACAATGTTTTGGTCAAAATTATAGATTTTTCTTTTATACCAAAAATCATTAGGATATTAAGTAAATATCATGTTCCATGAAGATATTTTGTAATTTTTTTAGCGTAAATATATCAAAACTTAATTTTTAATTAGTAAAATGAATTTCTAAGAACTTCATTTGGACAACTTTAAAGGTGATTTTCTCAATATTTTGATTTTTTGCACCCTCAATTCCAGATTGATCTATTTGTATCAAACCATACATCAATGGAAAGCTTATGTATTCAGCTTTCAGATGATGTATAAATGTCAATTTATGATTGGTTTTGTGGTCCGGACTCACATATTACAGCATCACACAAGCATTATATGCAGACTCTTACTGTGCGCAAG
Organism: Ptychobarbus kaznakovi; assembly: GCA_027422405.1. Lineage (NCBI taxonomy): Eukaryota > Metazoa > Chordata > Actinopteri > Cypriniformes > Cyprinidae > Ptychobarbus > Ptychobarbus kaznakovi. The sequence goes on from CM049808.1 coordinate 1,266,273, forward strand.
AATGAGTGTATTTTTAGAAACGCTCATGCTGTTCTCACATTCATTTTCCTCCGACAGCGAGACAAGTTCAGGAACAAGGACACTTTGAGCTCCTTAAAGGTCTTCAGGTCCTCATTTAATCCTTCTCGGGGAAATTTCTTCAGAGCGCACTGGTAGCACTGAGCTGCCTCCTTCACTTTACCCTTCTGCAGGTGAAAAGATGATTGACTGTGTAAATACACAGAGCCAAGGACTTTGTACTATACAAATCTGAGCAAACATCAGGTAAATTGCAAGTAGATCTGACCTTGTAGAAGCCATCTCCTTCCTCTAAAAGTTTACTCAGTAGGATAAGCATGATGTCAGGTTTCGATGTCGCCATTGCCCAGGTAGCAGGACCTATGGGTAAAGGGATGTTTGATGGGTCAAAATGAACAACTGGTTTGAGGGGAAAACATGGGGAGAGACTGAGAAGTGCAGAGAGCGCTCAGGAGCAGTGTATGGGGCAATGCATTACAAGTAACAAGAGCTACGTAATCAGATACATTTTAAGTAACTAGTAAGTAATGCATTACTTTTTAATTTAGGAGGAAATATCTGAGTTACTTTTTCAAATAAGTAACACCAGTTACTTTGTTGCTCATGTATTGAGTGACAGCTCTGGTGTTGCCATGGTGACAGAAATAAGGAGTAAGTGCAGAGCGTTGTGTGTGAACATGATCTTACTGTAGTTCTAGACTAAATATCAACATGTACAGTATCTCACATTTTTGTAAATATTGTATTATATCTTTTCATGTGACAACACTGAAGAAATGACTCTTTGCTACAATGTAAAGTAGTGAGTGTACAGCTTTTATAACAGTGTACATGTGCTGTCCCCTCAAAATAACTCAACACACAGCCATTAATGTCTAAACCGCTGGCCACAAAATGTGAGTACATCCCTAAGTGAAAATGTCCAAATTGGGCCTAATTAGCCATTTTCTCTCCCCGGTGTCATGTGACTTGTTAGTGTTACAAGGTCTCAGGTGTGAATGGGGAGCAGGTGTGTTAAATTTGGTGTTATATATCGCTCTCACTCTCTCATACTGGTCACTGGAAGTTCAACATGGCACCTCATGGCAAATATTCTCTGAGGATCTGAAAAAAGAATTGTTGCTCTACATAAAGATGGCGTAGGTTAAAAGAAGATGCCAAGACCCTGAAACTGAGCTGCAGCACGGTGGCCGAGACCGATACAGCGGTTTAACAGGACAGGTTCCACTCAGAACAGGCCTCACCATGGTCGACCAAAGAAGTTGAGTGCACATGCTCAGCATCATATCTGTAAGTGTTTAGTGTTTATATCTGTATGCACCAGGAGTAATGAGAGTAACGCAATTTCAATTCTCTGTATGTATGTACGGTACATGTGGCAGAATTGACAATAAAGCTGACTGACTTTGACTTTGACTGGGCTGCAGGGCAGTATTCCAACATGATAACGACCACTGCCTTGCTAAAGAAGCTGAGGGTAAAGATGATGGACTGGCCAAGCATTTCTCCAGACCTAAACCCTATTGAGCATCTGTGGGGCATCCTCAAACAGAAGGTGGAGGAGCGCAAGGTCTCTAACATCCACCAGCTCTGTGATGTCATCAAGAAGGAGTGGAAGAGGATTCCAGTGGCACCCTGTGAAGCTCTGGTGAACTCCATGCCCAAGAGGGTTAAGGCAGTGCTGGAAAATAATAATGTGGCCACACAAAATATTGACATTATTAGCCGTTTAGACATTAATGGCTGTGTGTAGAGTTATTTTGAGGGGACAGTAAATTTACACTCTTATACAAGCTGTACTCTCACTACTTTACATTGTAGCAAAGTGTCAATTCTTCAGTGTTGTCACATGAAAAAATATAATACAATTTTTACAACAATGTGAGGGGTGTACTCACTTCTGCGAATATACTGTATGTATTTAATCCCATGTTATTAACCAATATCTTTGCTGCTGACCTTCGATGATCCAATTTAACCATACTAATAAGCATTTTTTAATAGTGTTGAACTCTTCTCCTGCGTCATTTTCTTCATGTGATTAGTGATTGGCGCCCTCTTCTGTACAGACGTTAATTTACATTTTCTTCAGCCTGAGGCATATTCACTTCAAATTTGATGTGAAAGAGCTTTTACGTTTAACTTTTTTATGTTAAAAACAATCAAGCAAGCCCTACCCAGATTTAAAAAGTAACTCAAAAGTAATGTAAGGGATTACTTCCCACAAAAAGTAACAAAAAGTATTGTGATTAGTTACATTTTTTAGAAAGTAACGCAATATTTTAATGCATTAATTTTAAAAGTAACTTTCCCCAACACTGCTCGGGAGTCGTAACAAACAGATGAAGGCACGGACAACGGGATGAGGATGCCTTCAGTTCTCATTCCTGTAACCTTTTATTTTTAATGTGCCAGTTAAACCAGCCAAACACAGCGCTGCACACACAACAGAGAGCTGTCAGGATGCCTGAAGATAAGCGAGATGCACAAGCATTACCTGCTTTACGCCGACTCGGCAGCGTCTGACATCCTGAGGTCAGGTTTTGTGAGAGCGAGGGAATGAGGATTGGGTTGCGAGAGAGTGAGATGGGGCGAATGAGAGTGGTGTGTGTTTAGGTGAGAGAAAGTGAGAGCGGGAGAAAGACGAAGTGAAGAGTGATGCAGTGGTCGTGGAGGAAAGGTGGGAGGGGGGGACACAAAAAAGCAGCCGTGAGGGGTGAGAAATAAGAGCTTCGGCTAAAGAATAAGAAAGTCAAGTCAAATGTAAAGTCAGCTTTATCTGATAATTCGGCCTTATAGTCTCTCTTTGCATGCTTTATTGATATCAAGGAGTGGATGGAAGCTAATGTTCTTCACCTGAATTAATCTAAGACTGACGTGATAGTGTTTGGCCCTCCGGGTTCTTCTGAACATATAATCAATCAATTAGGTTCTTTTAAATCTAAGGTATATAATCATGCATGTCATTTTTGATGCAGAGTTAAAGTTTGATAAGCATATAAATTATGTGGTGTTTTTTCCCATTAAGAATATAGCACATTTTTAACCATTTCTGTCTTTTAATGATTTGGAAGTTGTTATGCATGCTTTTATCACGTCCAGACTGGACTATTGTAATGCATTGTATTATAGTCTTAAAAATAAAGATGTTTAAAAGGTTCTTCAAAGCGATGCCATAGAAGAAGCATGTTTGGTTCCACAGAGAACCATTCAGTTAAAGGTTCATCTCTTTCTTACCTTTTTATAATCTGAAGAACCTTCTTTCGCCGCAAACAAGCTTTTGTGAAACAGAAAGGTTCTTCAGATGTTAAAGGTTCTTTGTGGAACCATGTAGGTTCTTCTATGGCATCGTGAAGCACCTTTATTTTTAAGAGTGTATGGCGTTTCTCGTGCATCAATTTCACGCCTCTAAATGCGGCTGCCAGGCTTTTAACTGGGACGAGGAAATTTGTATAACACCAATATTAGCATCCCTTCATTGGCTTCCAGTCAAATTTAGAATTCGGTACATGTTACTATTATTTGTAGCCAGTTGTTCCCAAGTCTCGATTAAAATAAAAACGTGCCACTCTTGATGCTTTTAAATCTCATTTAAAGACTTTTCCCTTGTATTTGATTGTAATTCATTTTATGACATTTAGTGATTGTTTTACTGTGTTTTACTATTTTTGATTGCATGCCTTATGCTTAATATGTAAAGCACTTTTGTCAATGTCTGTAAATGTGCTATCTAAATAAATAGACTTGCACCAGCACTAACAATGTTAAACCATCCCTTGCCAACAGTTAAACGGACAAATAGAGAAAAGCAGTAAAGAGAAAGAGAAACAGGCAGCGAGTGAAATCAAATGCAAAAAGAGTCCCGGATCTAGAGACACGTAACCAAGAGTCAGTGAAGTAAAGCACATGAATGCTGCAGCTACGTGAAAACACAAACACATACATGAGGATTTCCAGTCATTTCTAATCTTGTAGACCACGCTAATGTTCATTTCTGTTCCCTAAGCCGTTTTTATTTTGGGATCGTCAGTGATTTCTGGTTTTACTGGACAAAGATGGAGCCACACTAACATTGGGATAAGTTTACATGCATTGATTTTCAGTCGGCATGAATTCAGTCTGATTTCACATATTCATGAATATTTCACATATTTTGACAGTCCACTTTTACTAACTAGAGTAGTAGTAGACTATGGGCCAGATTTACTAAACAGGGCAAATTAGTGTTAGAGCACAATTCCATAAAAGCACCAATGGGAGGGAAAGCATGTTGTGTGTGATTTACTGACAATGCGCACATTAATAGAATTCGGCAGCCATATCAACCTGCAGCCCAAGACTGGTCGCCCACTGAAGCTAAGCAGGGTTGAGCTGGTCAGTACTTGGATGGGAGACCTCCTGAGAAAACTAGGTTGCTGCTGGAAGAGGTGTTAGTGAGACCAGCAGGGGGTGCTCACCCTGTGGTCTGTGTGGGTCCTAACACCCCAGTGTAGTGACGGGGACACTGCACTGTCAAAAAGCACCGTCTTTCGGATGAGATGTTAAACCGAGGTCCTGACTCTCTGTGGTCATTAAAAATCCCATGGCACTTCTCGTAAAGAGTAGGGGTGTAACCCGGTGTCCTGGCCAAATTCCCCCCACTGGCCCTTGTCAATCATGGCCTCCTAATAATCCCCATCCACTTGATTGTCTCTATGTCTCTCTCTCCTCTCCACCTGTAGCTGGTGTGTGGTGAGCGCATACACTTGATTGTCTCTATGACTCTCTCTCCTCTCCACCTGTAGCTGGTGTGTGGTGAGCGCACTGTTGCCATTGTCCTGTGGCAGCCGTCGCATCATCCAAGTAGATGCTGCACACTGGTGGTGGTTGAGGAGAGACCCCCCACATGATTGTAAAGCACTTTGGGTGTACAGCAATGCACAAAAAAGCACTATATAAATGCATCATTCATTCATTAAAGAACACAGATTGTATTCCCATAGTGACCAGCGTAATCTACCAAGAGCAGCGCAAATTACCGCCTGCTTTAAGACGTGCTTTTTTGGGCGTTAAAATAACGGAGCAAATACCAGTAATGTGACGAGCGTAAGCTGTTAGTAAATCTGGCCCTTTCAGGTTTATTCCTGCTAATACTGTATTTGAAACACTGACGTACATGTTAAAGGAGTTTTTTGGCAAACATTTATTCTCCTCCGTTGACCATGTTCAAGAAGAAAGATGAAAATAAACTTTTTAAGACGTATGTAAATATATGTCCCTGGAGCACAAAAGCAGTCATAAGCAGCACAGATATATTTGTAGCAATAGCCAACAATACATCGTATTGGTCAAAACTTTAAATATTATTTTATGCCAAAAATCATTAGGATATTAAGTAAAGATCATGTTCCATAACTCATAAATATGCATTGCTAAGAACAACTTTAAAGGTGATTTTCTCAATATTTTTGCACCCTCAGATTTTCAAATAGTTGAGAATATTGTCTTATTCTAACAAACCATACATCAATGGAAAGCTTATCTATTTCTAAAAACTGACCCTTATGACTGTTTTTGTGCTCCAGGGTCATATATATATATATATATATATATATATATATATATATATATATATATATATATGCACCACAGGACTGCGTATGCTGTATTTTTAAATCCAAATTTGGAAAACCAGTCATATTAAAGCATATAACCCCCCCCCCCCCCCCAACATGATTACAATACCCCTTTCAACAGATGGAAATTAAATTCAGATCAAGCTCAATAGGATCAAATGAGCGGCTGACGTGGCTTTTCAATCTGATCAGGCCATTGGTTGGATTATTTGGTTACATGTAAGCGGTCATACCGATTTTGGCTCCTTTCTTCAGCAGGGCGGCCACCACAGACGTGTTTCTGCAGCCAACGGCGCGGTCCAGAGGACGCATCCCACTGTAGTCCACATGCTCGATCAAAGCCCCGTGATCCACCAGGAACTGAACCTGGGACCGAGAACAACACTCAGATTCATCACATTAAACACACTGAAGTGATTAGCACAGAAAACAATCCAGACTCGTCTCTCGGTTTGGATAGTCCTACACTTCATTTAAGTGAAATTCAAAGCTATGAATGGTCAAAGGACGGTTGCATAAACTGTTTAGACTAGTCTTAAAAAGTTAGTCATATATTTTTTTTTCTTCAAGACTGTTCATAACTTTAAATTAGGTTATGAAAAGGTAGATTGGTCTTATTTGTATTGTAAAAGTACCCCTTGGCCACTGCTTGTTAAGACACAGTCTTAACACGGGGGCTAAGTTTATGCAACTGGCCACTGATGTTCTTCCATTAACATTAATAGAAAGTTTAATAGTTTAATAGTTTTTTTTTCCTGAAATGTTTTTGTTTGAATGTGCGCCGTATGTTTTTAAATGTTACGACTGGTTTTGGAATGTTCGGAGCACAGTTAAAAGTAACACTCCCATAGTTTTTTGCTAAACTATAAAATGGAATGTTTCCTTATTCTCTTGACCAAGAAAAATATGTTTTATGATGTTTTTCTAACTTCATGCAAACGTTAGGTTTTTAGAATATATTAAAACTTCAATATCAATATACACATACTATAATATGCAAATTATATGCATTCTTTTCACAGATTTTTTTTTTTTGAAGAATTGTTAATTTTGCAGAAGCTGATTTATTTTTTTAATTGCTCATATTTTTTATATTCTAATGGAATAGAAGGATGCCTATATTTGAACAAATAAACTGAATTTGGAAAAAATATAAAAAAAATAAAAACTTTAGACCAATGCAACTGTTTAAATTACAATGTTTTTTGGTTATATGTATATTGTTTATACAATTTAAATGTTGAATATTTAATAATAAAATAGTAAAAAAATATATTTCTGTGTACGTATTAGCCTGAGTGTTTAAAACAGTTGAATAAGCCTTTAAGTGTGAAGTTTGAAAAGGCCTTACATCATGTGATTCTTTTTTAATTCATACTCTATTAACTTTATGGATGGATTTTGGATATTTGATTATTCGCGACAAGGTCAAAACACAAAACAAGGACAACAGCAGGTTTGGCTCAAAGTAAATCTAAGATTTCTTTTTTTAAAGTCCAATTAATTATAGTACAGCTTTGGTCAAAATAGGCTGAAGATGTTTGGTGGATGCATTTTTAAAGCTCTTGGAGGAGTATTTAAAAGTGTTTTTTAACCCAAAATTGTCACGCTAATTGAAATATGGCTCACCACGTCCGAGTCTCCATAGAAGGCGGCCAGATCGAGAGGCGTTCGTCCGTTTTTATCGGCGTGGTCTGTCGCGGCTCCTCTTTCCACCAAATAGTGAACCACAGACAGATGTCCTTTCAAACACCCCCAGCTGAGCGCCGTCAGACCCTCCTTATCCATCAGATCCAGACACGCACCTACAGTCAAACCAACATCACTCGCATTATCACAGTTCATACCCTATAGTTTAGAAAATAGTAATAAAATATGACAAGAGCTCAGAGTTAAAGCTAATTCATCCTGATAATGTCAGATAGCTTTGAGAGAAAGGCATGTAATGGATTACAATCAACCCAAAATTATTCAGCTGTAAAATTTAAGTACACAGTTACCAATTTATCTCAACCAGTTACCAAGTATTGCTTCAGTAAAGTTTTCATTAGCAATTAAAGAAAAACACTTAAAGGGACAGTTCACCCAAAAATGCCATGTCGTTCCAAACCCGTAAGACCTTCGTTCATCTTTGGAACATAAATTAACATATTTGTGATGAAATCTGAGAGTTTCTGACCCATGCATAGACAGCAAAGCAACTGATATGTTCAAGGCCCAAAAAGGTAGTAAGTACATCATTAAAATAGTCCATGTGCATCAGTGGTTCAACCTTAATTTTATGAAGCTACAAGAATACTTTTTGTGCAACTTTACTCAACAGTTTCTTGGTACTCACATGCATGGTACTCTCGTGAATGTGCGTCAGAGGTTGAACCACTGATGCACATGGACTATTTTAATGATGTACTTACCACCTTTCTGGGCCTTGAACAAATCAGTTGCATTGCTGTCTATGGAGTTCTCGGATTTCATCACAAATCTCTTAATTTATGTTCTGAAGATGAACGAAGTTCTTACGGGTTCGGAACGAAACAAGGGTGAGTAATTAATGACAGAATTAGCATTTTTGAGTGAACTGTCCCTTTAAGGTAAACATGATCAGGTCAAAGTGTACTGTTAGTCCACTGTATGAATAATTATTGGGTGTAATATGTCACAGTTTACTTTATTTACTTAATTAACTATAGTGTCCTGCACCCACTAGTAAAAAAATATAAAAAATTATATCTGGTGTCTGAATATGTTTTGGTTTGACTGTACAAATAAAGACATGAGGTAAACTTCATGCAAGCCTCATTAAACTGTGTTTCTGTGCCATAAAGGTATGCATGCTTTACCCTGAGCCATGAGGAACTCCACCGTGTCCAGATGCCCTTCTGAGGCCGCCATCATGAGCGGAGTACGGCCTTGTTTATCAGCCAGGTTCACATCTGCTCCGTGCGACACCAACAGATCCACGATCTGGAAGAGAGCGTACAGCTGAAGCGTGCAGAAGCGCTCTGTGGAGATGAAGCTGGAGACCAGGGTTCATCAGTTACCTGCCAGTGGCCCTGCCGCACAGAGCTGAAGAGCGGCAGCACTCCTCTGCGGTTGGGCTGTGCCACAGAAGAGCCCAGCTCCAGCAGCATCTGACAGACCTCCAGCTTCCCTCGGCCTGCTGCGGCGGACAGCGCTGAGGACACGAGCCGGACACAGCACTCGGTCATCACAGGAACAACATGCTCTTCGAGTAACATTAACTGAGCGCTATCTGGGCCTGGATTCGACTAAGAGTTCTTCTAAAGACAGTGTTTGGGAGGAACTAACTAACTAACTATTTATTTATATATGCATGCATGCATTTATTTATTTTAGTGCTGTCAAACGATTAATCGCATCCAAAATAAATAAAAATGTTCACATAATATATGTGTGTGTACTGTGTATATTTATTATGCATATATAAAACTAACAAATGCATATATATATTTACGAAAAATATGTTTTGTTTATATGTAATATAAATTATAAGAATATAAATATGTAAATATTTTAAAATACATACTGTGTGTCACGGCTGCCTACTGTGGAGGAACGAGGAGACAAGGGATACTCACAACAGTCTTTAATATAACCACTGGACAGGCTGAACACACACATGTAGGACAATGATTTGACGTATAAGACCCGACAGAGACCGAATGCAAGGACCAGGACTTAAATACATGAGGTAGTTGGGAGGAACACATGTGTGATGAATGACATTATTAGACAGCGAAGAAACTGGGTCATGGAGCACATGGGGAGGGAAACACAACAAAAACGGTCCAGGGGCGTGACATTACTCCCCCTTTCTGGAAGGCGCGTCCCGCGCCGTAATAATTCAACCGGGGAGGGGGGAGCAGGCAGACAGAGTCCAGGGAGGTGATGAAGGAGCCATGGTGGAGCCATCAGGTCAATGGGCTGAGGCGGAGTCAAGGGATACTCCGACCATGGCGATGCTGGAGGATGGCAGTCCAGCGGAGCTCTCACCGCATAGATGGTATGCTGAGGGTAAGCAGAAGGGCTGCCAGACGACAGTGGAGGAGGAGGAGGCAGGAGCGGGTGGGAGGGCGGGCATGTGTGAGCCTCCGGCTCTCAGGCCTGAACTTAGGAACGGGAACCCTCTTCGGTGTGGCACAGTCGCTGCGCCATACTCAGCTCACCCTCAGCGGTGCAGGGGACGGAGCTCCTCTCCACGCTCACACCATCTGCAGCTTTCTCCCTCGTTGTAGCCGACTCTCGCACCTAGTCTGACGATCCGTGAGGCTCTGGCTTCATGGCCATCCTCAGCTCTGTCGCACTCCTGGGCGATGGCTCATCGGTCACGGCGGGCAATGCTCTGGCAGCGGGGAGATGGTGGGCTGGGCATTGGGTCCGGAGTGGCACTGGCGAGTGTCCACTGCACGAAAGCAGCGAAATCCTCTCGAGGACCATCTTCAGACGACGGCGCTCTGTTTAAACATGCGTCGTAGAACGCACAGAGCGTGTCGTCCGGGTAGCTAGTGGTGTTAGCTTGCAGCAGGAGCAGTCTAGTATGGTCCTCGAGAGCTTTGTCCCCCCGCTCCAGCCGAGGGAGGAGGTATTCGGGCATCCATACAGTGAACACAATGGAAACAAAAAACGAGAAACTGAGGGTAGACACGGGGGTAACTGTTTTTAGGTCAGGTCTTCTGTCACGATTGCCTACTGTGGAGGAACGAGGAGACAAGGGATACTCACAATAGTCTTTAATAGAACCACTGGAACACTGGACAGGCTGAACACACAGACGTAAGACAATGATTTGACATATAAGACCCGACAGAGACAGAATGCAAGCACCAGGACTTAAATACATGAGGTAGTGAAACACAGGTGTGATGAATGAAGAAACTGGGTCATGGAGCACATGGGGAGGGAAACACAACAAAAAACAGTTGTGACCGTATTTTATATGCCGTATACATAATAAATATACTCCCCTAACCCTAACCCTAACACATATATTATGACTGGTTTTGGAATGTTCAGAGAACATTTAAAAGTAACATTCCCATAATTGTTGCAAAATGGTAAAATGGAATGTTCCCTTAACTTTCTCCTGACTAAGAAAAACTTAGACATTAACATTTTTATGTTCTGGGAACATTCAGAAATAATATTTTTTTATAAGGTACATTCTTAGAATATAGTTTTGTTAGCTGAGCCACAGCATTTTAAAACCAATAACAAAATGCTCGTTATACTATAATATGCACATAATATGCATGATTTGCACAGAAAACGATCACAAAGCAGGAGCTCTGGAAAATAACATCCTCAGTGGAAGAAAGATAAATGTTAGATTTATGTTAAAAAGGTCCTATTATGCTCTTTTACAAAGTCTTGATGTTGTTTCGGGAGTGTACTAGAACATGCTCCCATGCTCGGTGGTTCGAAAATCGCCAAATTTTTCACATAATTCACATTATTACAATACCTCTCTCCCCAGCCTGACACAAACGACCCGATTAGGTCGAGGAACTGATTTTTAATCAGAAATAATAAACCTTTAAAGACAGACCTACTGTGAGCTACAATGTTGTTAATCAATGGTGTGTGTTTTTGCTAAAACCATATATATATATATATATATATATATCAATAATGTTATATTTATCCATCATGTTTTATTGTCAGTGTCATTCCCAATTCTTTCCAGCACAGGTTTGTGCCTTTATCTCTTTTTAACAGTTTTCCAAATACTTATTTGCTTCAAATCTAAGTTTGTAATGTTGTGATTCACCTAATAGCTGCTTGGTTTGGTTCTTGAACCAGAAAAAATACTCCCAGAACCAAAGAGTCTTTCATGCCAGTTCGGATGCTCCCTTAGTAATCAGCTGTCTATGTAGGAAGCTCACTATATTTTAGAACACAGTTATAACCAGACAAACCCTCTACCTGTCTCACCCCACAGGGTGTCATAGCTGTTGATCTGAGTGCGCTCAGTGTCCTCTTCATCCATCTCAGGCAAGTCCAAGAGATAAGACACAACCTTAAACACACAGATGCAGTTAGTGGCTATGTTGATGTATGGTTTGGACAATATTTGAAAATATGGAAACTGAGGATGCAAAAAAAAAATCGAAATATTGAGAAAATCACCTTTAAAATTGTTCAAATGAAGTTCTTAGCAATGCATATTACTAATCAATAATTGAGTTTTGATATATTTATGGTAGGACATTTACAAATACAGTATCTCACAGGAGTAAGTACACCCCTCACATTTGTGTAAATATTTTATTATATCTTTTCATGTTTCATGTCTCAGTGTTGGTATGGTAACTCATTAAATCAGGACTGCAAAGCGAGAGTCGTGCGCTTAGCTGAGCGCATCTCAGGGTCTACTCTCCCCTCTCTGCAGGACATCTACCTCAAACGCTGCAAAAGCAGAGCTGCTAAAATCATCAAAGACTCAAATCACCCCGGTAACCATCTTTTCTGTTTACTGCCATCTGGCAAGCGCTTCAGGAGCATGATGGTAAAAACTGAGAGACTGAGGAGGAGCTTCTTCCCTCAGGCCATCAGGCTCCTTAACACAAACTCAGTTTCATAAACATTTACAAGACTCATTTATTAACTGTAAAACATTCATATTCCCATCATCCATATTGCTGCTATGTGTACATACCCGGTACAACCTGTTTGCACATCCCCCTCATCCCTCTTGTTCATATTACTATTTATTAAGTCCAAGTATACTGGTTTGCACATCTTATTTGTATTGCACATCTTATTTGTTTTGCACTTTTTATTCTATTGCACATTTTACTCTTTATTTCTCTTCCTTTTTTTACCTATATTTATATATATGCTCTTGTGTTGTGTTACTTTTATTTAATTTTTATTTTTTTATTTTTTTGCACTGTCCACTGAGCGGACCTGACTTGATTTACATTTCACTTCTGATTATACCCTGTATAATTTAGTATGTGACAAATAAAGAAACCTTGAAACCTTGACAACACTGAAGAAATTACACTTTGGGTCCAATTTGGACATTTTCACTTAGGGGTTTACTCACTTTTGTGGCCAGTAGGTTAGACATTAATGGCTGTCTTGAGTTATTTTGATGGCACAGCAAATACAAGCTGTACACTCACTAGTTTATATTCTAGCAAAGTGTAATTTCTTCAGTGTTGTCACATGAAAATATATAATAAAATATTTACACAAATGTGAGGGGTGTACTCACTTCTGTGAGATACTGTATCTTTATGCAACATGATCTTTACTTAAAACATCCTAAAGATTTTTGGCATAAAAGAAAAATTGATAATTTTGACCCATACAATGTATTGTTGGCTATTGCTACAAATATACCTGTGCTGCTTATGAATGCTTTTGTGCTCCAGGGACACATTTATGTTGGCTATGCCTAGTGGGCAGCATTTTAATGCATGAGGTCCCATGAATCTCATAATGTTTTCACAAGTTCTTTGAAAAATTACAGCCAAACAGGTGTATGAGGAGAGAGAAATTACAGATTTCATATGCTGAAATCAATAAATGTATACATTTTTTTTTTTTTTTTTTACTATTCCCTTAGTGTAAGACTGGGAAAAAAATAGTATTGTACATTAGAGCAAAGCATTTAGTGGGAAAATAAATCATAAAAGGTTTATTTTTTATCTGATCAATGCATGATGTGTAAACAGTTCACAGGCATGGAGTATTGTTAAAAATACTTTAGCCAAAGTAATACATTTAGGGTAATATGTGTATAATATTTGGCCGTTACCTCTGTGTAACCCATGCTGGCGGCTGCTATAAAGGCCTGCTGCACTGCCAGGCTCTTACTAAACGTTGCAGGCTGCTGAGTCTGAGAGTCTGCTTGTGTCTGCTGCTGTTTGGACTCCTCTGGAGACTCCGCCTCCTCCTGCTGCTGCTCGGACTCCTGCGGCTCCGCCTCCTCCTGCTGCTCGGGGCTGGAGGGCTGCGACTCCGGGGGCGTGGCTTGTGTGGGGGAGGGCGTGGCCTGTGACTCTGCAGAGGAGGGACTCTGCAGGTGCATCTGACCCCAGTCGCTCTGAATGAGGAACTTTATCACCTCCAGATGTCCTCTGAGAGCAGCATGCACTAGAGCACACTGACCATGCTTGTCCAGGTGATCGAGCTGTGGACAGACGCAGGTATGAATATCATTCTGGTGCAAACTATGCCTAAATCAAAGCTCCAATATGATTGAATGGCTTGATGCAAATTCTGTGAATTATTATTTATCAGATGACCAATGTGGTTACAAGGCACTGTGGCCCTAAAATGTAACTAAATTTAACATTTGCAAGGTTGGGATCAACAAACCAGAATTTGTTTTAAAATCTACCTTCATTTAAAAAATCTACCCACATTTAAAAAATTGGTTGATTCTTGGTCAGATTAAACTGCAAAGGTATCTTTACTACTTAAACAAGAAGCCTAACAAAATATCAGCATATCAAGCGGATTCCACTAAAATGTTCTCATTCTCATGAAGCATTGGGAAGTTTGTTCATTTAAAGTTTTCATAGCATTTTTGTAGTGGAATATATTTTTGATGCAAAATATTTTCAAATAAATTTGATTTATTTATTTAAATGTACAGCACCATAAAAATGATTCGATTTTTATAAAGAAAAGCATGCACATGATTGATAAAAAGTGACATTTCAGAGAGTTATAATGTTACAAGACATAATGATTTTAAATAGATGTTTTTCCTTTGAACCTTCTATTCATCAAATCCTGAAAACAAAAATATTGTGCAGCACAACTGTTTTCAACATTGCTAATAATCAGAAATCACGTGACACAATAAATAAATTACAGTTTATTGTCAACAGCATTATTGCAAATCAGAATAGCAGCTGAGAAAGTTTATTTTTCAAAAACTTAGTCTAATCTAACCAACTCCAGACTTTCGAACAAAAGTGCATACAATGTTATTTTATGTATTTAATTAATCAGTTCCACATTTAATAATAAATATACAGTGCTGAATTTTAATTTATACCTGTAAAAAAATATATTAAATTTTACTGAAACATTATTACTCTTCATAATTATGATTCTTCACATTTTATAGGTCACTTTAAAATGAATACATTTGTGACACTGACCATGAAAACTCTTCTCGCTTCCATTAAACACAATCATGATGGTGCAACTTAAATTGTTCAGCTGATAATATAATTTGCTATTTTTTTAATAGATTGAAAAATGCAAAACAGAAGCATTTTGCATGCAGTCTCAGATTTCAAACAACACTAATAAAGCTCCAATGCAGTCATTTTTGTTTGTAGGTTACAGTTGTATCATGTAAATTGGAATCTTGACTGCAGGTGTTTCAAAATTGATTGCTCCCAGTGTTGGGGAAAGTTACTTTTAAAAGTAATGCATTACAATGTTGCGTTACTCGCTAAAAAGTGTTACTTAGTTACTTTATATGAAAAGTAATACGTTACGTTACTTTTGCACTACTTTATAAATCCGGGCAGGGCTTGCTTGTTTTTTTTTATATAAAAAGTTATTCTTTTACAAATGTAAAACCCTTTCACGATAAAAGTCTGAAGGAAATGTAAATTCACGTCTGTACAGTAGAGGGCGTCGCTCAAACTAATCACATGAAGAATATGATGAAGGAGAAGAAAGTTCAACGTTATTAAAAAACGAAACACAAATGAGTCATTTTTGCTTATTAGTATGGTTGAATTGGATCATTGAAGTTCAGCTGCAAAGACGTTTGTTAATGAAATTGGATTAAATACATAAATTATATTTGCCTTATTTAAAATATTTAATTATTACAGGTTTGTATAACATTCTGAGTTTGAGCTTGACAGTTTTTATTGATTTTGAGGAACACTAAATGTGTTTTTGTGCAGATGAGATGATAAATACATGTTGATATTTAATCTAGAACTACAGTAAGATCATGTTGATATTTAGTCTAGAACTACAGTAAGATCGTGTTGATATTTAGTCTAGAACTACAGTAAGATCTTGTTGATATTTAGACAAGAGCTACAGTAAGATCATATTGATATTTAGTCTAGAGCTACAGTAAGTTCATGTTGATATTTAGTCTAGAGCTACAGTAAGATCATGTTGATATTTAGTCTAGAACTACAGTAAGATCATGTTGATATTTAGTCTAGAGCTACAGTAAGATCATGTTGATATTTAGTCTATAACTACAGTAAGATCATGCTGATGTTTAGTCTAGAACTACAGTAAGATCATGTTGATATTTAGTCTACAACTACAGTAAGATCATGTCGATATTTAGTCTAGAACTACAGTAAGATTGTGTTGATATTTAGTCTAGAACTACAGTAAGATCGTGTTGATATTTAGTCTAGAACTACAGTAAGATCATGTTGAAATTTAGTCTAGAGCTACAGTAAGATCATGTTTACACACAACGCTCTACACTGACTCCTGATTTCTGTCACCATGGCAACACCAGAGCTGTCAGTTAATACACCAAAAACAAAGTAACTGTTACTTATTTGAAAATCTCAGATATGTCCGCGTAAATTAAAAAGTAATGCATTACTTTACTAGTTACTTAAAAAAGTAATCTGATTACGTAACTTGTGTTACTGTAGTTCTAGACTGATTACGTAACTCGTGTCCAGACCCTTGTCATTTCCAGGCTGGACTAATGCAATGCTCTTCTGGCTGGACTTCCATCAAACCTCTAAAAATGATTCAGAATTCAGCGGCACGACTGGTCTTCAACGAGCCCAATAGAGCCCATGCTACACCTCTCTTGATCTCCTTGCACTGGCTACCAGTTGCAGCTCACATCAAGTTCAAGACACTGATGCTTGCATATAGAACAACCACAGACTCAGCACCTGCCTACTTCCACTCACTATTACCAATCTACATCCCCTCCAGAAGCCCCGCCTACTTCCACTCACTATTACGAATCTACATCCCTCCAGAAGCCTACTTCCACTCACTATTACCAATCCATCTACTTCCACTCACTATTATCCATCTACATCCCCTCCAGAAGCCCCGCCTACTTCCACTCACTATTACCAATCTACATCTCCTCCAGAAGCCCCGCCTACTTCCACTCACTATTACCAATCTACATCCCCTCCAGAAGCCCCGCCTACTTCCACTCACTATTACCAATCTACATCCCCTCCAGAAGCCCCGCCTACTTCCACTCACTATTACCAATCTACATCCCCTCCAGAAGCCCCATCTACTTCCACTCACTATTACCAATCTACATCCCCTCCAGAAGCCCCTCCTACTTCCACTCACTATTACAACTCTACATCCCCTCCAGAAGCCCCGCCTACTTCCACTCACTATTACAATCTACATCCCCTCCAGAAGCCCCGCCTACTTCACTCACTATTACGAATCTACATCCCCTCAAGAAGCCCCGCCTACTTCCACTCACTATTACCAATCTACATCCCCATCCAGAAGCCCCGCCTACTTCCACTCACTATTATGAATCTACATCCCCTCCAGAAGCCCCGCCTACTTCCACTCACTATTACCAATCTACATCCCCTCCAGAAGCCCCGCCTACTTCCACTCACTATTACCAATCTACATCCCCTCCAGAAGCCCCGCCTACTTCCACTCACTATTACAAATCTACATCCCCTCTAGAAGCCCCGCCTACTTCCACTCACTATTAGGAATCTACATCCCTCCAGAAGCCCTGCCTACTTCCACTCACTATGACCAATATACATCCCCTCCAGAAGCCCCGCCTACTTCCACTCACTATTTCGAATCTACATCCCCTCCAGAAGCCCCGCCTACTTCCACTCACTATTACCAATCTACATCCCCTCCAGAAGCCCCGCCTACTTCCACTCGCTATTACCAATCTACATCCCCTCCAGAAGCCCCGCCTACTTCCACTCACTATTACGAATCTACATCCCCTCCAGAAGCCCTGCCTACTTCCACTCACTATTACCAATCTACATCCCCTCCAGAAGCCCCGCCTACTTCCACTCACTATTACGAATCTACATCCCCTCCAGAAACCCCGCCTACTTCCACTCACTATTACCAATCTACATCCCCTCCAGAAGCCCCGCCTACTTACACTCACTATTACCAATCTACATCCCCTCCAGAAGTCTGAGATCTGCAAGTGAGCGATGCCTCGTGGTGCCATCAGATAGGCTCAAAATCACTCTCCAGAACATTCTCGTTCACCGTTCCTGGCTGGTGGAGTGATCAGTCCCCCCCCCCCCCCTCATCCGGAGCACTGGATCCCTGTCAATCTTAAATCTAAAACAGAAAAACTCATCTCTTTCAACACTAATTGACTTCATCCTAAACTTAAAAAAAACGTAATCTTTCTCTTTATCATTCTCTCCTTCCCTTGCTAGCTTGTACTTATTTGAACAATGCCTGAGACTTGGTGTTAGGGGCACTTCCTCTGTCTGTTTGCCTCTTCAAGATGAATCGCTTTATGTATTCCCCAATTGTAAGTCGCTTTGGATAAAAGCGTCAGCAAAATGACTAAATGTAAATGTACTTGTAATGCATTACCCCAGACACTAAATGCTCAGTCTTAGAAACCCAACAGAATGTATTGTGCATTTAGTGATTTCTTTGCTACCTTTGCTCTCCTCCTGCAGAGGGCAGTGACGATGGCCAGGTGTCCGGCGGCGGCGGCGTAGCCCAGCGGAGTGAGTCCACTCTCAGATGCCGAGTCCACGCTGGCGCCGTTCTCCAGCAGCAGGTGCACCATGTCGGAGTAGCCCAGGTGAGCGTGCACACACAGCACCGGAGCGTTGTTTAACACCTCCGTACGGTAATTCACATTAGCGCCACCCAGAATCAGCAGCCGGGACACCTGCAGAGCATGCATGTGAAACATAAATATAATTCTGCGTAGCGAGAAACAAATGCAAGATCCATACACTGCCCTTTAATCAAGTGTGCTACTGGTATACTTCTTTTAAACTAAACAATAGGAAAGTGTACTTTTTATGTCCTTCTCAAAAAAATACTTAAATTGACATTTAAGCATACTTGACCTATATTTAGAAAAAGTCTAAATATATGTGCTCTGAGAATCTGTGTTTTCATTGTTATCCGGTAGGAGGCGCTAGAACACATCTTCTGTACAGAATTAACACAAAACACAAGTGAAGAAGAAACCGGAAGATGCTTCCACGTTTAATCTAACACCATCATCAGACATAAAACAGCATCATAACTGTGTAACGTTATGAATAAAATATCAAGAGGTAATAATGACTGTCAAGCTCACGTTTACATTATCATTCTGAATCAATTCATATCAGCTTTTTGTTCAAAATGTTCTTTATTTCTTATGAAACTTACCTAAGTGTTTAAAAAAGAATGCATGAAGATAGAATACAACGTGTTTGTTTACAAGCAGATACTCTTATTTCTTTTGATGTTTTGTATGTTTAGATATTCAAAATATATACAAATTATTACCTAAATAGAGACATAGTAGTATACTTAAAGTATAATGTAAAGTTCACTATACAGTTTAAAACTACTAAACGCGTAGACTATACTTCAAAGTCTACTAAAATGCTACTACAAGTATTTAACTATCAGTGCACCTATTAGTATAGTTACAATACAAGCTAAAAACATTGACATAAACTAGTCGTGTACTCAAAGTTTACTACTGTATACTTAAGTGTATTTATATATACTAGAAACTGGGCCAATATAGTAGTACACTGATATTTGTATACTTAAGTATACTTGCAAATATAGGCTACTTGAACTTTACTTAAGTATACTTAATAATATAAACTTGAAGAATACTACTTTTGGTAAGGCCTCAAAACCTCAAGAATGGTGGCAATCAACAAATGTTATAAATATGAGCTCTTTACATCACAGTAAAACACACAACTAATAATAATGACAAAACAAAAAAGAAAAGAAAACTTAAATTAAGTCAGCAAACAGCAAAACAGTAATCCTATAACAGTAACGGCATCATTTATTCATGCTGCAATGCATGCTGGGAACTCAATTTGACTAGTTGGGACAACATTTGGGGTAATTTTGCTGGTCTGACAAGGTTTGTAGTTTCAAGAAAATATCATGTTTAGTATTCGAGACTCAAAATACCGGTTTTCTCACCCTTACCAAAAAGTAGTATTCTTCAAGTTTATTTTATTAAGTATACTTAAGTACAGTTCAAGTAGCCTATATTTGCAAGTATACTTAAGTATACAAATATCAGTGTACTAGTAGTATACTCATAAGTGTACTATTTCAATACTCCTTGGGACTATATTGGCCCAGTTTCTAGTATATAAAAGTACACTTAAATATACAGTAGTAAACTTTGAGTCCACGACTAGTTTACATCAATGTTTTTAGCTTGTATTGCAACTATACTAATAGGTGCACTGATAGTTAAATACTTGTAGTAGCATTTTAGTACACTTTGAAGTATAGTCTACATGTTTAGTAGTAAACTTTACATTAAACTTTAAGTATACTACTATGTCTCTATTTAGGTATTAATTTGTATATATTTTGAATATCTAAACATACAAAATATCAAAAGAAATAAGAGTATCTGCTTGTAAACAAACACGTTGTATTCTATCTTCTTGCATTCTTTTTTAAACACTTAGGTAAGTTTCATAAGAAATAAGGAACATTTGATGAACTAAAAGCTGATATGAATTGATTCAGAATGATAATGTAAACGTGAGCTTGACAGTCATTATTACCTCTTGATATTTTATTCATAACGTTACACAGTTATGATGCTGTTTTATGTCTGATGATGGTGTTAGATTACATGTGGAAGCATCTTTTGGTTTCTTCTTCACTTGTGTTTTGTGTTATTTCTGTACAGAAGATGTGTTCTAGCGCCTCCTACTGGATAACAATGAAAACACAGATTCTCGGAGCACATATATTTAGACTTTTTTAAGTATAATTATACTTAAACATCATGTTAAGTATATTTCTGAGAAGTATTCCTATTGTTTAGTTTAAAATAAGTATACTAATAGCACACTTGAAGAATAAACCTGTTTGCGTAAAGCAGTGGTGGTCAGTAACAAAGTAAAAGTAATTCGTTACTGTACTTAAGTAAATTTTTCAAGTATCTGTACTTTACTGGAGTAGTTTTATTTTGAGTAACTTTTACTTTTACTTCACTACATTCCAACGCATAAGATCGCACTTTTTACTTCACTACATTTCATAAAACATATCGTTACTCCTTATAATACATCACGTGCTCCGAGACGCAGAAGTGGTGTCTGATTCATGAACAAACTGATTCTTTTCAATGAACCTGTTAAATTGGTTCGCAAATCGCAACAAACGATTCCTTTTACGAATTGGAATGATCCAATTGCAGCTGTTCTTGAGTCGAAAACTCACTGATTCAAATGAACCGTTTAGAGCGAGTCTTCAGTGAACTGAACTCACAAGTAAAGAACCGGGCACGCGTGCGCAACTGATGCTGCGAAAAGTGAGTTACTAATGTCGAATTTTAGGATTAATTATTGTAACTGAAAATCATATTTAGCTCAAAACTGTCAGTTGTTTGTGAACTAAATCAACTGTAAAGGGTGATCTATTTAAGCCCACTGAAATGCTTGAATGCAGACAGATCAATGGCAGTGTCTCTATGTTTTAGGTCAAAAAACGAAACATTAAAATAACACAGATTAAATAAAATAACTCATGCACGTTCATATTCCCTACTGCTGTAACGTTAGCAGTTTTATTAAAATACTACGCATTTAGCCCTATGTGATGTCTGTTTTTATATTGTTTATCAACAGTATATTTTTGTATATTGTTTAGATCAACTAGCCGAGTAAGTTAAACAGATATGAATGTTTATTCATAACCATACTGAAAATAAGTAAATATTGTTACCTGATGCTAACTGTCTAGCTAACAAGCTTGCTGGTGCTAAGTTGAGGAAATTTTTAGATATAAAGTCCAAATATTTTTATTCAACCACCTAGATAGATTACATCTGAGGTAAAAAGAAAGGATGTGATGTTCAGAATATGGTAACTACAGTAATTATCAAAGTTGGAAGTGATGCCCTCTGGGGGCATTTGGCCAGGAGTGTTTTTACACCACAGACAAGGTTTGAGAAGAAAAAAATCATTATGAAAATATAATTATATTTTCCTTAAAATGTTCTTCCTAACTTCAGGCCTTATTCTCATGTCATATATAACTGACGTTCTGCAAAACAACAAGCTTTAAAACACTTTATTCTTACTGGTGAAAATTAGATGGTCAAATCGGTTTTCTCTCAGGTACATCGCAGTGTAAGCTTCACAGTGAACATTACTACATCACTCTCATCAACGTAGTCCATATCAACAACAAAATATATATCTTTACTCCATATAGTGGTTATTTTGGGAAAATCCCAGGTATTTTGGGCAGTAGGATTATAAAAATATGTGCTAATATAAAATTAAATAAAGTAGTCTATATAAAATTGGAAAATAAATCTATCTATCAGTACTTTTTTACTTAAGTACATAAAAAATCTAGTACTTTTGTACTTTCACTCGAGTAAAATTGAAAAAGCAGTACTTTTACTTTTACTGGAGTAATATTTTATTATACGTATCTGTACTTTTACTCAAGTACTTGATTTGTGTACTTTGTCCACCACTGGCGTAAAGGCATGCTTGGATATATTAATCTTGTAAGATGTTGTCTAAACCAAAGTCATCCTTTAAGGTTTCTATAACAATTCAGTATTTGGCATTTGTAAATAAACGTGAAATTGATAATGTGGTGACTTTTTACACAATCTTTTTTTTTTGGTCCGTCGAGGAAACTAATTGAGAATTACCTCAACGACATTAATTGTTATTTCAGTTGCTTGCTCGATTAGCAGAATAAGACAATCAGCGTTGCTTGAACAAATAAATATGTGTCTCTGGAGCACACTCATAAGCAGCACAGGTATATTTGTAGCAATAGCCAACAATACATTGTATGGCTCAAAATAATTTTTATTTCATGCCAAAAATCATTAGGATATTAAGATCATATTCCATGAAGATATTTAATACATTTACTATCATAAAAAATGATTTTCTCAATATTTAGATTTTTTTGCACCCTCAGATTCCAGATTTTCAAATATTGTCCAAACCATAAATCACTGGAAAGCTATTTATTCAGCTTCCAGACGATGCATAAATCTAAGTTTTGAGCACATTTAACGTGGTCTAAACAAAGCATCGTAACTAAGAAGAACTGTTGCTGGGAGAACTCGAATGTTGCCTTATTGCTTTGCATGTTTTCTCAGCTAGTGATTGTGTCCGAGTGCAGAGTGCAGAAGCACCTTTATGTTGGGCGTGTAGAGGTTTCTGAGCGACGACAGAGCTGTGGATAAACTCTCGGTGCTGTATGACACCCACAGTCCTTGCAGGATGGATGAAGAGACTCCCACCTTCTTACTCAGGCCCTGCCGTAGGACACGACACAAAGCCTTAATGCATGCACGCTCTGTTATTAAACGACGGCGATCCATGCATGACTCTCTTACCTTGAATATGTGTGCTTTCAGGATATGGTGACCCAGCTCGATGGTCTGCTGTCGGTTTAGTTTGTTTTCTTGTCTGGAGAACCAGAAAGCCAGAAGCGTGTGTCCATTCCTTCGAAAACACAAACATGAAATACACCAAGCTACAAACCAGACCTGTCATAAAAATACATGGATATGCATCATCATTTCTCAGATTTCATAAAAAAATTATTATATATCTTAAGCGGTTTATATATTTGGTTTTGTGACACATTGGTTTTGATCCTCTATTGACAATTTTAAGAGGTTCTGGGTTGTTTTTTATACTGAAATGCTATTATATTTTTATGAATTAATTGTATTATTATATTTTCTGTTGTTTCTCAATTTAGTGTCAGTTTTAGTAATTTTTGTTGTTTTTGTCATTTTTTCAACAGGTATAACAATATATATTTTTTTTAGATTTCAGTTTATTTAATTTTGGTTATTTTAGTTCCTCAAATTAGTTTTTTTATTTATTGTTATTATTTTTTTGTAATACTGATAAACTATTATATTTTTCTGAATTAATTTTATTTCTATATTTTCCGTTTTGACTCAATTTAGTTACAGATTTAGTAATTTTGTTGTTGTTGTACATTTTTTAACAGGTCTTAATTTTTTTTAATTAGATTTTTGTTTTAGTTTATTTAATTTTTGTTATTTTAATTCCTCAAATTAAATTAGATGAAAACTAGATTTTTTTTTGTAATACTGATAAACTATTATATTTTTCTGAATTAATTTTATTATTATTTTCTGTTTTCACTAGTTCACTTAGTTTTAGTAATTTTGTTGTTTTTGTCAACAGGTCTAAAAAAATTTTTTAAATTTTTTTTTTTTATATATATATATTTTTTTATTTAATTTTGTTTATTTTAGTTCCTCAAATTTAACTAGATGAAAACAATATTTATTTTTTAAGAGCTTCTGTTTTTGTTTGTAATACTGATATACTATTATATTTTTCTGAATTAATTTTATTTCTATATTTTCCGTTTTCGCTCAATTTAGTTTCTATTTTAGTAATTTTGTTGTTTGCTATCAATTTTTTAACAGGTCTTAATATTTTTTTTAATTAGATTTCAGTTTTAGTTGATTTTGATTATTTTAGTTCCTCAAATTAAACTAGATGAAAATGAGAAATATTGATGACTAGCTGAAATAAAAAAGCGTTTGTGTATAATGCATTATGAAGGGTTATTACAGTGTATAATGCATTATAATTATTCATATTGTGCATTGCAATATAATATATCTTGTTGTAAATAATTATAACCAAATTCAAAATGCATAATGTGTTAATGAATTGATAAGTGTCATTATGTATTAACTGGTTAAAATTATAACGTGCATTACAAGGCATTAAACAAGTTTTATAATGCATTATGTATAAAGGCTTTACGTAAAGTGTTACCAAAAGAAGTTTATTTCAAGATTTTTTTTTTTAATGCTTTTAATTTTCGTTAACAATAAAACAGTCATAAGTGTCAATTTTTCAAAATTGAGATTTATGCATCATCTGAAAGCTGAATAAATAATATTTCCATTGATGTATGGTTTGGACAATATTTGGTAAATCTGGTATCTGGGGGTGCAAAAAAATCTAAATATTGAAAAAATCATCTTTAAAGTTGTTCAAATGAAGTTCTTAGCAATGCATATTACTAATCAATAATTAAGTTTTGATATATTTACGGTAGGTAATATCTTCATGGAACATGATTTTAATATCTAATGATTTTTGGCATAAAAGAAAAATCTATGTATTGTTGGCTATTGCTACAAATATACAAATGTGACTTTTAAAAAATCAGTTTTTTATATGGTTTAGTTAATCTAGGTTCAGGTGTTTCAGACCTGGGATCGCAGAGGAACTTGGTCTTCTCTCCCTCTTCTCTCCATATGAGCCACTCTCTAAAGGACGGGTGCACGAACATGCGTGTCCCGTCCCGTCTCTTGACCAGGAACACCGACAGGTTCTCCATCCTCTGCTGGAAGTCGTCCCATTCCAGCGTGCCCTTGACCGAGCTGCTGTTGATGGCCTGGAAGATCTGCTCGTCGCTGAGCGGATGCAGTGAAGCCAGAGCCACGTTGAGCAGCGGCAGAGCTCTGTCGAAGGACGACTGGGTGAGGAAGCGCATGTTACACTGCAGGAGGTACACCTCGGCCAGACTGACCGGCACCACCTTGTAGTTGGAGCTCTTGAGCACCAGATAGCCGCGCTCGATCAGGTCGAAGGTGAGCTTCAGGTAGAGCAGGGAGCCCTGGCTGAGGGCCTTGAGGTGGGAGCTGAGCTTGCCGAAGCTGGTGTTGTCCATCTTGCCGTTGAGGGAGATGTTGTTCTGGATCTCGGCGCTGCGGTGGATGCGGTGAAGGATGTAGCTCTGCAGGTCGTGGTCGATGGCGTCGTTCTCCTCCAGAGCGTCCAGAGAGATTCGGTGGAAGGGCAGAGGTTCGGTGATGTCCTGCTAAGAAGGAACGAGAGCTCAGCAACTTTTGACGTGTTTAGTACAAAATAAAATAATGTTTTTTTAACGATTAAGCCATGTTTTCTTAATAATGCAACCTGGTTATTTAAAGAAAAATGTATTAATTCTTCCATTAATACAGTAATTGAATAAGTTTTGTATTTGGTGATTTCTTCCTGCAAAAAATAAAATCATGCTTTTTATTTAAAGAAAAATGTATTAATTATGTTTTCTAAATAAAAGTGCAATAAAATAATGTGTTTTTTTAATGATTAAGCCATGTTTTCTTAAGATGCAAATTAAAGATAATCCATCCATTTATAAGAAATTGAATTGTATTTGGTGATTTTCTTCAAAGAATGAATGAGAGCTCAGCAAAAAAAATAGCTTTTAGTTCAAAATAAAAGTGCAATAAAATTATGTGTTATTTTTGTATTGAAGCCATGTTTGAATCTCAGCAAATAAATGGCTTTTTAACGAGTTTAGTACAGAAAGAAATTATGCATTATTTTAATGCAATAAAATAATGTAGTTGTTTTTTAATGTTGAAGCCATGTGATCATAACATTACAAGTTATTAAAATAAAAATGCATTAAAACTATACGACAGCTCAGCAACTTCAAAAATCTTGTTTTGTTTTTTGTTGACGTGTTTAGTACAGAAAGAAAAGTGCAATAACAATTGTTATAATGATGGCTATTATAGCATGGCTATAATGAAGCCATGCTTTCTTAATATTGCAACCTAGTTATTTAAAGAAAATGAATCCATTTACGTAGTAATTGAATATTATATTTTGTATTTGGTGATTTCCTTCAAAGAATGAATGAGAGCTCAGCAAAAAAATCATGCTTTTTAATGTTCAGTTCAGAAGGAAAAGTGCAATAAAATAAGTAAAAATTAATTATAATG
>CM049808.1:1297882-1302882 GCA_027422405.1 Ptychobarbus kaznakovi
GAGGCCTTTTTGAGCTGCTGTAGTTGCTGCTCCGATGCGAAATGAATTGGCTGGAAAAATTTTCTGCGGGTAAGCCTGCTTGAGTGATGATTAGTTTTAGGTGTTTTTGGAACCAGAATCGTGTCGCGGGGGGGTGGTTAGAGTCATCGACGAAGAGAGGGTCCAGTGTGGATTTAGCTTGGGCGTTCCTGAGTTGGAAATAAGAGAAGAGAGCCTGATAGGGTTGGAATTGGAGATGGAGGTTGAAATGTATATGAAGTGGCCTTTCCTTTCTTGGTCTGTCTTACTTTGCTTAATAAAGTAAGCGATGGTTTCGCTATCGATTATGGACAAATCAGAGATGGTCGGATGGAGTTTGGGGTTGAATTTGGAGGTTATTGCGATTTCTGAGCATCTCAGGAAACCGAAGAAAGCCAATAGAAACATGGCATCGAGGGTACGAGCGGTATGGATAGACTGGTACCCTGTGCGGAGATTTCGGATGCATTTTGTAAGGATGTCCAGAGTTATAGGCTGTCTGGAATCTGGGCTAGACGGTTGAGAGCGCTGAATTCCTCTGATTAAGAGAGAAGTTTGGGAATTATTTATTTCGGAGGAGGGGAAGCCGTAAATTAGTTTGTGAAAAAATTGAACACCACTTAAGTAACCTTTAATGGATCCGGCTTGGAGATTCTTGATGGAATTGAGGTAGGAAATGAATGACGTAATTGCCAGGAGAGAAAAATCGGGAAATGGCAGGTTATAGGAGAGGTGAAATTGAAAATGCTGTTAGGAATACTGATCTGCATCGCCGAATGAAAATGCTATTGAAACTGGAGGATTGTAATAATGGGAATAGTGGAAATCGCTGAGATGAACTGAAGAGTTGTGTAAAAATAAGGTATAGATGTATTAGCGGGGATGAGTTAGGGAATATGAGTTGCGAATGCAAGAGCGAGCGTACTGCGCCTGGAGCAAGGGAGGCAGCGCTCTAGGAGCAGCGCTTGGAAGTCCATTTCTGAAACCTAAAGAGATTCTCCAAAGAGATAGAATCGGGAAGTCGTGCAATTTAGCACTTTTTGTTGGATCGGGAATGTGCTTAGCCGTTATAATAAGATGCATCACCATGCTGAAATCCAGATTAGACGTCTTAGCAGTGGCCGCCTTTAGCGAGATGCGTGGAGAAGTGTCGCCTTTATGCGAGTGGAGACATGTGGAATAGACGAGAACAAGTTATCGTTTAGACGAGAAATATTGACTGGAGTCGATAAGTAGTTTCTAGATTTTTTATTGGTAGCTTTTGTGACAGGACATACTATACGGGCATGGGCCCCGCCGCAATAACTACAGACGTGGAGATATTTGCACTGCTGTCTTATGCATCTTCCTCTGTTGAAGTTTCCGCATACCTGCTGATTACCGGAGAATGAGATAGATTCTCTCCTGGAATCCGATGTTGGATTTGTGGTTGTAGAGCGGGGTACGTAGCTGGTGGATTTAACTTGCGTCGGTTCTGGGCAGGGTATTATGGCAGGATTAACTTGGGGGCATGAGATGGTCGAGTGAGCTACTGACCTGCAGACTGCGCACGATATATTGCGACAACTAAAAAATACTCTATTGTGGAGATCAGAGTCTAGTGCGCCCCAATAGGGGCACTGATTCCACTGAGAAACACGTACCGCACACTTGGCTGAAAATAATTTATGGTACGTGTAAAAATGGGCTCCGCCATAAGACAGCGCGAGTTCCGCGACTATCGCTAGATAATCATTAAGTTCGCGCCGTCTGTGGGGAAAAACCGAGCAAACTATTTCCGTGTAGCGGCCGAAAGCTATAGTAAATTCAGAAAATGAGAGGGGGCGGGATGAATTGGGAGTTGGATTTTTTAAAGTTACAGAAAAATCTCCGCAATCAATTTGACGGTGAGTTTCGGCGGGCGGTAGCAGAGAGAGGAGAGATCGATGTCCGCACCTGCGAGGATCTGAGATTTGATGGTGTTGGGTACAGGAGGTGGTTCCAGAGCAGCAGCATTTGATGGGGTAGGTAGGGGGACTGCTGTGAATAAGGTGAACTGAGACTTAGATGGGATAGAAGGGTTGGAAGGAAGATAGAGAGGGGCCGTAACCGTTTGCGGAGGCAGCCTCACGCACGGATTAGCCCCTGGTGCTTGGGGAAGCACGTAGGAGGAGGTAGAAGGAAAGGAGGGAGGGGTCGTAGCCGTTTGCGGAGGCAGCCTCACGCACGGATCAGCCCCTGATGCTTGGGGGAGCCCATAGAGAGAAGTGGGAAGAAAAGAGGGAGGAGGCCAGTGAGACTGTGTTGCTGGCTGATGATTTCCTGCATGGACGTCTGCCGCGGGGGCTGCTGGCCATTGATGGGAAAAAGAAGAAGCGGGAGGGTAATAGTAAGGGGGCTGGGCTTGAGCGGCTAGCGGAGGCAGCCTCACGCTAGCGTCTGCGGCCGAGGGAAGAAGGAAGGGAGTGGGAAGAATAGGAGATTGGGAAGTTATGCCCGTGTGCGGTGCTGCGCGTGACGCAGTGGCTGAGGGTGCCGCGGTGGTTGGTTGAGAAGAAAAGGGGGGCGGCGCCGTGCGAGGAACGGCCGAGTCTGGGGCGTGGCCCAGGCTTGCTGACGGCCTGCTGCGTCTTGACGCTCGCGGGGAGCCGGAACTTGATCTAGAAGACGAAGTTGGAGAGACATGATAGTTTCTT
This sequence comes from Ptychobarbus kaznakovi, assembly GCA_027422405.1. Classification (NCBI taxonomy): domain Eukaryota; kingdom Metazoa; phylum Chordata; class Actinopteri; order Cypriniformes; family Cyprinidae; genus Ptychobarbus; species Ptychobarbus kaznakovi. Next base: position 1,300,576 of record CM049808.1, read on the forward strand.
GTCTTGCGGGCTTTGGATACCTTTTTTGAGGTGGGTGTAAGGTGGTGACAACAAGATGGCGCCGAGGATGGCAGCCGTGTTGCGTGCTCCGGGAAAACTTTGCAGTTTTTCGTATGTTTTATTTGTTTTTTTGTTGTTTTGTGTGTTAGATGTTGTTAGTATAACTGTCTACGACAGAGACACGCTTTTAAACATTGGTTCCTCCGTCGCGCAACGCAAACCGGACTTTGAGTTTTTCAATGCCGGTGGATCGTTCACAGACACGGCATCAGAACCCTTTGTCTGGGTTGCGCAACCGAAGAAACGCCGCCGACGCCGCCGAAAAAGAGTAAAAAGAGCTGGCGTTCTCGTCAGACTGAGACGCCGTGCTTTCCGACCTCCTCTTCCTACAATTTTGCTGGCCAACGTTCAGTCACTGGATAATAAACTCTGTGAACTGCAGGCGCGCATTTCATACCAACGAGAAACGAGGGACTGCTGCGTTATTTGTCTCACAGAAACCTGGATGTCTGCTATGATTCCAGACTCAGCCATCGAGCTCACGGGCTTCTCCGTGCATCGCGCGGACAGAACGAGAGAGCTCACAGGGAAAAGCAGAGGTGGGGGTGTTTGTTTATATATTAACAACTTGTGGTGTGGTGAAAGGAACATACACTCTATTAAATCCCTCTGCTCCCCCGATCTGGAATTTCACACGCTTCTGTGTCGACCATTCTGGCTACCGAGGGAATTTACAGCCATCATAATCACGGCTGTTTATATTCCTCCTCAAGCCAACACAGACAAGGCACTCAGGGAACTGTACAGGAATATAAGTGAGCAGGAAACCGCGCACCCAGATGCAGCGTTCATTATTATGGGAGACTTTAATAAAGCCAACTTCAGAACAATAGCTCCAAAATACTTTCAACACATCACAATCAACACGCGTGGAGATCGTATACTCGACCACTGTTACTCCCCCTTCCGGGACGCGTACAAATCCCTCCCCCGCCCACCTTTCGGCAAATCAGATCACTCCTCCGTCCTGCTCCTGCCTGTTTATAGGCAGAAACTGAAACGTGAGGCACCCGCCCTCAGGACAATACAATGCTGGTCAGACCAATCGGACGCTACACTACAGGACTGTTTTGATAACGTGGATTGGGACATGTTCCATGCGGCGTCTGATGACGACATAGAGGCGTACTCAGATACGGTTACGTGTTTCATCAAGAAGTGTATAGATGATGTAGTTCCGACCAAAACAATCCGCATCTACCCCAACCAAAAACCGTGGATTAACAGCGATGTTCGATCAGCCTTGTCAGCGCGGACAACTGCCTTTAAATCTGGAAACACTGACGATCGGAAACAAGCCAGCTACGATCTCAGGAGAACCATCAAAGCAGCCAAACGAACATATAAAAACAAAGTTGAAGAACATTTCAACAACAATAATCCAAAAAGCATGTGGCAGGGCATCAACAACATCACAGGCTTCAAAGGAAATAAACCAGCTACTGTGAACATTGCCGCCTCTCTACCGTATGAGCTCAACACCTTTTATGCTCGGTTCGAGGCGGATAACACCGCCCACACAGAGAGCGCACCCGCGGCTGCTGTAGAAGAGGTGAGTCCACTCTCCCTTTCTGTCGCGGATGTAACCCGATCCTTCAAACGGGTGAACATCCGTAAGGCTGTGGGCCCGGACGGTATACCAGGCCGTGTGCTCAAAGCATGCGCTTTCCAGCTAGCCGGGGTTTTTACAGACATTTTCAATCTGTCCCTCTCTCTGTCTGTGGTTCCCGCATGCTTCAAAAAATCCACCATTGTGCCCATACCTAAGAAAAATAAAGTCACATGCTTGAATGACTGGAGGCCCGTTGCTCTGACCCCCATCTTCAGCAAGTGTTTTGAGAAGCTCGTCAGAGAACACATCTGCTCTGTGCTGCCTGCTTCACTGGACCCACTACAATTTGCATACCGCAGTAACCGTTCCACAGACGATGCTATTGCCTTCACCCTGCACACTGCTCTCTCCCACCTGGAAAATAAGAACACCTATGTGAGAATGCTGTTCGTGGATTATAGTTCGGCATTTAACACCATAGTGCCTACCACACTGGTTGCGAAGCTCCAGAGTCTGGGACTGAACAGATCTCTGTGCAGCTGGATCCTGGACTTCCTGACAGGCAGAAGTCAGGTGGTCAGAATGGGCAACAACACCTCATCTCCCCTGACCCTCAACACTGGTGCTCCGCAGGGCTGTGTCCTCAGCCCACTCCTGTACTCCCTGTACACACACGACTGTACAGCAACACACAG
>CM049808.1:1307882-1330382 GCA_027422405.1 Ptychobarbus kaznakovi
GCTATATTACTGTATATTAAGCATATATTTAATGTAAATGTATTTATCTATGTATATTTACATTATATGTGTTTTATTTAGTGCTGTCAAACGATTAATCGCGATTAATCGCATACAAAATAAAAGTTTTTGTTTACATAATATATGACCAGTGTCGGGGGTAACGCATTACAAGTAACGCGAGTTACGTAATAATATTACTTTTTTCAAGTAACTAGTAAAGTAACGCATTACTTTTTAATTTACTAGAAAATATCTGAGTTACTTTTTCCCATTTATTGATGACAGTGCGCCGTGTGAACATGATCTTACTGTAGATCTAATCTAGACTAAATATGAATGTGTATTAATTCATCCCACTCGCAAAAAACAGATTCAGTATTCATCAAAATGAATTAAAACAGTGAAATGCTAACTCAGAATATGACACAAACCTGCAATAATTAATTATGTTAAACAACACAAATATATCTAATCTCATTTTATTAACCAGTTTACCATCCAGTTCAACATAAGCAAAAATGACTTTACATTAACAATTGTGCTTGATTGCTTTTTAATTACTGAGGAGTGTTGAATCTTCTCCTGTGTTCTTCTGTACAGATGTGATTTACTCGTCCTTCAGTCTGAGGTTTATATTTTACACTTTTTGGTGTGAAAGGCTTTTATATTTGCTATAAATATAACTTCTTATATTAAAAACAAACAATCAAGCCCTGCTCATATTTAAAAAGTAGCGCGAAAGTAACACAAAAGTAACGTAACACATTACTTTCCATAACAAGTAACTAAGTAATGTAATTAGTTACTTTTTAGGGAGTAACGAAATATTGTAATGCATTACTTTTAAAAGTAACTTTCCCCAACACTGTATATGAGTGTGTACTGTGTATGTGTCAGGGTTCTGTCATTTCGGTCTGGTGCTATTCGTGGTTTTGTGACAGAGTCCTGACGCTCCCGTCATGTCCTGTTTCTATGTGAGCGCACGGCTTCGTCTGCGTGCCTTGTTTCGTGTTGGAGCGTGGTGTTCGGATCCTGGCACTCATGTCTTGAGGTCCGGTTTCGTGTCGGGCTTCGGACACTCACGCTCCATGTTCTGTCTCATTGTGTGAGCATGCGGTCTCGAGTTCGCTCTTCTGTCCATGTGTGTTGTGTTTTGTGTTGTTGCACGCAGTTCACGTTTGATCAGATGCATGCATTCATGTTATGTCTTGTGCTGTGTGGCACGCAGCTTGTGTATTTCATTGGCTGCGTGCTTTCATGTTGTCATGTCTTGTGTGAACACGTGGCTTATGAGTATTCTCATTAGCTGCATGTTCGTGTCCTGTTTTGCACATGGCTGGTGATTTGTTTTTGTCTTTTTTTGAGGACTGTCAAGTCGTGGACACATCACAAAATTAAAATCTCCTCCCGGGATTAATGAATGAGAGTGAAGGTCTGGTATACATGACAGAAAAGAGGTGATAAAAGTAGCATCATCATAATTAAGAGCATACACAATGGCAAGAATTAGGGGGATTGAAAACAAAGTTCCTGTTACAATGACATATCTGCCCTTATGATCTGGCAATAACTTGTGATACGACAAATGGAGTAGATTTATGTATCAAAATGCCACAGCCCCTAGACTTGAACTGAAAATGTGAATGATAAACTTGTCCGAGTGATGAAGTCCGACAGTAAACGGCTCAGATTGAGTGCTGCTGATCTAGTTAAGAGGTGAAATAAGCCGTCGCTCACATACAGACGGCTAATCGTGATGACTAGTACTGCGAGTGTTGAATTGAGAGGAATGACGCACAGTAAATTGCTGCACTTATGTTACTTTACAGGAACGTTATGAGCTGTATAGACTACATCACTGGCAGAAAATTTCATTTAAATCATCCCTCAGCTTTTCTTAAATATTTGCATTTAAAATACGCCACTGTTTTTTTTTGTTTCTTTGTGTAAACTTTTTTTTCTTCGGTATCAATTCAAGCATTGATTTTTTTCAAACTTTTATTCAGCAAGAGCTTATTAAATTGATCAAAAGTGACACTAAGCACATTTAATAGGTTAAAAGAGATTTCTATTTCAAATAAATGCCGATATTTTGAACTTTTGATTCAATCCTGGAAAAAAGAGAGAGAAAGTTTTCAGCATTAATAATAATAAGAATTATAAATCACTGAAGTCTCTGAAGACTGGAGTAATGGATGCAGAAACTTCAGCTTTGATCACAGCAATTAATTTGTTTACTATATATTCACATAGAAAACAGCTGTTCCCTTTCAGTTGGTCAATCCGAGTCAATTCAGATGACCGACAAAATTGGGACCTGGTGGAAATTGGGACCACACAGGGACCTGGTACTCAGGCACCTCAGCCAGTTGGGTCTTCGGGTCAGCTGGGAAAAGAGCAAACTCGTGCCAACTTAGAGGATCTCTTTTCTCGGCATGGAGTTGAATTCGGTCAACCAGACAGCACGCCTCACCCAGGAACGTGTTCAGTCGGTGCTGAACTGCCTCAAGACTTTATCAGGCAGGACGGCGGTCCTACTGAAACTTTTTCAGAGGCTCCTGGGGCATATGGCTGCAGCTGCGGTGATAGTTCCGCTCGGTCTGCTCCATATGAGACCGTTTCAGCACTGGCTCCATGGCCGAGTCCCGAGGTGGGCGTGGAAATGCGGTACTCACCGGGTTCAGATTACACCGGCCTGCCGCACAACCTTCAGCTCGTGATCAGATCCCTCGTTCCTTCGGGCAGGAGTGCCCCTGGAGCAGGTATCCAGGCATTCTGTGGTATTCACGGATACCTTGGCCACCGGCTGGGTAGCCACGTACAATGGACACACAGTGTCAGGGGTATGGACGGGTCCCCAACTGCATTAGCATATCAATTGCCTCGAGTTGTTGGCAGTACGCCTTGCCTTGAGCTGCCTCAGAGGGTGCCTTCAGGGCAGGGACGTTCTGGTCTGTATAGACAACACGGTGACCGTTGCGTATATCAACCGGCAAGGCGGTTTACGCTCCCGTCGCATGCTGCAACTCGCCCGCCACCTCCTCATCTGGAGTCCAAAGCATCTGTGGTCCCTTCATGCCATCCATATCCCAGGAGTGTTTAATCAGGTGTCCGACGTGCGGCACTTTCTCAGGTAGACCTGTTTGCATCTCCAGAAACCACCCATTGCCAGTGGTTCTACTCCCTATCCGAGGCAACGCTCGGCATGGATGCACTGGCACACACTGGCACCCAAGGGCCTGTGCAAATATGCGTTCCCCCCAATGAGCCTACTAGCACAGACACTGTGCAAGATCAGGGAGGACGAGGAGCAGGTCCTGTTAGTGGCTCTATATTGTCCCAACAGGACCTGGTTCACGGAACTCATGCTCGTCGCGTCAGCCCCCCCCGGCCGATTCCTCTGAGGAAGGATCTGGTTTCTTAGAGATGGGGCACTCTCTGGCACCCACGTCCAGATTTGTGGAAACTTCATGTGTGGTCCCTGGACGGGACGCGGATGTTCTAGGTGACCTGCCCCAGGAGGTAGCTCTCACTATCGCTTCAGCACGAGCCCCATCCACAAGGCGGGCCTATTTGCTGAAGTGGAACCTGTTTGTTGAATGGTGTTCATCTCACTGTGGGGACCCCGGAGATGTTTGATCAGAGCTGTGCTGTCCTTCCTTCACCAAGGGTTGGAGCGTAGGCTGTTCTCCTCCATTCTTAAGGTTTACGTTGCTGCTATTTTCGCCCCCCAAAAAAGAAAAGAAAGTAGAGGGGCCAGGAGGTTAAATCCTCCTAGGCCTTCCTCCCTACCCTCTTGGGATTTGGCGTTGGTGCTAAGAGCCCTACAAACTGCCCCCTTTGAGCCTTTGCAGTCAGTTGAGTTGAAATTTCTCTCTTTGAAAACCCTACTCCTGACTGCATTGACCTCTATCAAGAGGGCGGGGGACCTGCAGGCATTTTCGGTCAACAAATCATGCCTTGAGTTTGGGCCGGCTGACTACCAGTGCAACACTGTGACCCCGGCCCGGCTACATGCCCAAGGTTCCTACAACTCCCTTCAGGGACCAGGTGGTGAACCTGCAAGTGCTGCCCCTGGAGGAGGCAGACCCAACCCTAGCTTTTATCTGTCCTGTACGCGCACTGTGACAGTACGAGGATAGAACTCAGAGCATTAGGACCTCAGAACAGCTCTTTGTCTGTTACGGAGGACAGCAGAAGGGGAAGGCTGTCTCCAAGAAGAGGATGGCCCACTGGATAGTGGATGACCCACACAAGGTGTACCCTGCCCGCTCAGGTTGCATATTCACTCCACTAGGGGTGTCGCATCGTCCTGTGCGCTGGCTCGTGGTGCCTCGCTAGCAAACATCTGTAGAGCTGCGGGTTGGGCGACTCCCAACACGTTCGCTAGGTTCTATAGACTGCGTGTCGAACCAGTTTCCTCCTGTGTTCTCACCTTAAACAGGTAGTGGCACTGAGAGGCCCTGTTCAAAGTCAGCATGCAGTGTCCTTAACGCCTAATTCTCCAGAGAGTTCCTTAACCATGCAAACCCTGTCGAGTCCTCCAGCACTCCAGCGTCCAGACGTGGCGGAGCATCCGGCACCAGGCCTTCAGCCAATGAATTCTGGGAATCTGGTGTGAGGCTAGTGCCCATATGAGGGACCCTGTTGGGATCCCACATGTGTTTTCCATGGTAGTCTTACTAGAGCCGGATTTCCCCTGTCAGACCACGTTCTGTCGTCTCTAATGATGCAGCCTGAGCCGTCTCAGAGACTTCCATGTGCAATAGGGACCTACGGGGTTACTTCACGTGAGTAAACGTCACTTAACCCCCTCTGGGAGGAGGTGACTCCACAGTGTGCCTCTTCCAAGTGGAAGGGCATGCTTTCCCATTGTTATTCAAGTCCTTCTGTTTGGGTTGCTTTAGGAACAGCAGTAGTTGACCTTCTCTGTGTAGAGCCCGGTCCTATCATCTGCCTCATAGGAAGGATCAGGAGGCCTACACAGGGCGCTGGAAGGGCAGCTCCTGTGGTGCTTTGGTAGGGATCCCAATTTCAAAGTGACTCGGAGTGACCGACTGAAAGGGGACGTCTTGGCTACATACGTAACCCTTGTTTCCTGAAGGAGGGAACGGAGACGTCACGTCCCGTCGCCACAGTTGCTGTTCCACCGCTGAGCGGCGGGTCACCGGCTCAGCTCCGAAGCGAAAGCATGAATTAATGCAGTGCACCTGCTGCCTCTTATACTCGCGCTGTGATCAGCGGCAGCTGGATGCCAATGTCCATTGCTCGTTTAGTTATGCTCGAAGTGGAAAGGTCTCTCTGGCGAGATCCCAATTCGTCTGTCATCCAACGTAACGTCTCTGTTCCCTCATTCAGGGAACGAGAGTTACATACGTCACCGAGACATTTTAAACTGTAATAACATTTCACAATATTACTTTTTTTACTTTATTTTTTATTAAATAAATGCAACCTTAGTGAGCAGAAGAGACATCTTTTAAAAACATAAAAATAGTCTTTGAACGGTAATTTACTGTTAACTGGTTTTACAAAATCTTGATAGAAGATATAAATATAGGATATCACACTAGTCTAAAGTTAATACATCACTTAAACACATATTTTTGGCAAAACATTTTAAATATTTTTTTTTATGTTTCTGTTGCTCCATTAATTCCATTGCAATTAAATTACAATCATTTATTTATTTGTGTGTGTGTGTGTGTGTGTCTGGTATTTATCACATTACGAGGACCAAATGTCCCCTCACAGATAGTAATACCAGTAAATGTTGACCTTGTGGGGACATTTTTTAGGTCCCATGAGGAAACAAGCTTATAAATCATACAGAATTAAGTTTTTTGAAAATCTAAAAATGCTGAACGTTTCCTGTGTGGGGTAAGTTTAGGTGTAAGGCGATAGAAAATACAGTTTGTACAGTGTGTTAAAAACACTCCATGGTTGTTGAGTTTAACTTCAAATGTTAGAGGCTGTCAGGACGTGGGCTCCTCGAGGCGCTGGTTAATAGTAAGCCATATCATATTATAAGAGTCACCTTCTCATTTTCTCTCCTGAGTGTATGCGTGCGGGTGTGTGTGCATGCGTGTGTGTGTGTATGTGTGTGCGCGTGTGTGTGTGTGTGTGTGTGTGTGTGTGCGTGCGTGTGTGTGTGTGTGTGTGAGTGTGTGTGTGTGTGTGTGTGTGTGTGTGTGTGTTGTGTGTGTGTGTGTGTGTGTGTGTGTGTGTGTGTGCGTGCGTGCGTGCGTGCGTGCGTGCGTGTGTGTGTGTGTGTGCGTGCGTGCGTGCGTGTGTGTGTGTGTGTGTGTGCGTGTGTGTGTGTGTCTGGGTCACTCCAAGGCCCTGGTCTCTAATGATCTGCTGGAGATGAAGGATGAGTATGAGAGTATGAGCCCAGCGGAGGAGCACAGCACCAGTGTTATTTCACCATCACTGAGATACTATTATAGGCTTTTATTTATTTTAATTCAATTTTCCTTTTTTATTTTAATCTAAAGTTGAAGTAATTTTGTTGTGTTTTAGTCATTTTTATTGTTTTTAGTTTTTTTTACTCAATTTATTCGTTTTATGTTAGCTATTTATTTTAGTACATCAAGTCATCAATTGTTTTATGTATATATATATATAATTTTTTTTTATTCAACAAATGTTTTAATTATTTTTTTATGTTTTAGTTTACCTGTTAAATAAGTGAAACTGGTCAGATGTCTGTAATAGTTACTAATCAAGTGAATGTGTCTGTGTGCACAATAACTAGGGTTTATATATTTAAAATCCATAAATCGCAGTCGCATACATTTGAACTGAATATAGTTTTTCCACAGCTAGCCATATTTTAAGCCATGTTCATAGTTCATAATTGAGTAAATGTAATTTTCACAGTTAACAGAATTATGCTGATTCTCAGTATTTTGAATAAATGCATTTTAAAATATGATTATTTAAATAATTAATAATACATGTGAATATGTAATGTAAATAATTAATAATACACTTTTTTTTCAGAAATATACCTGTTTTATTTAGTTTTAACAAAAGAAATATGCATTACATTTTGTATGTTAAAACTATCTACAATTTCCAAATGGATTAAAATGTTATACATAATTCAAAAACATAAATCTTAAATTTAAGCCTAAATATTATTTGGAGTGCCAAACAGGGCTATTTTAGTTAACTAAAACAATTCTTAACAATAAATTAAATTCTAAAGATTATGAATGACTTTATTATTATTTATTTGCATCTATTTGATTTCAATAAAATAGCCATATTTTCAAAATGCATTTATTTAGAATCCTCGGAATCAACATAAAATCTGTTAACTCCGAACGTTTTTGTGAATAAACAATGAACATGATAAAATATGAGTAATGAGTTAAAATGTATCAGACTGAAACAGCTGAGATTGACTTTATTACTCGTGCGACTGACAAATACACATCACATCAAGTTTATTAGATTATATTAAATGTGTGGAATCCAAATGGATGGAAATTTCAAAAACATAAATCTTGGGTCCAAATGTGTGTGATGGAAACCCCGGGACAGAGAGCAGATGAGGATTCAGCGCTCCGTGAGAGAACGCAGTGATGTTATTATTATTAATCGCGCTCACCTCGCAGGTCCTGGCCGTCCGTGTTCTGTCGCATCATTCTCAGCGAGGAGCGCAGCGGAGCGTGTCTCTGATCGTCCAGATACGCCAGGTCCTCCAGATGAGCCGAGCTGGTGGCTGATGGGACAGAAACATGCTGATCAATAAATCATCTCATCTTGACAATAAACCTGCAACACTATGATACATTCGTTTATTTAACACACATACATATTTACATCCCAAACTTGCACATAGCATATCTGTGCATACTGTCTGTTTTGTATTAAAGCAATAAGCACAGCACTTTACTTAACAGTGAACTTATAAAATTCGTATTGCTTTTATAAAACGTGACCCAGGACCACAAAACCAGTCATAAGAGGCAATTTTTTGAATTTGAGATTCATGCATCAGCTGAAAGCTGAATACATAAGCTTTCCATTGATTTATGATTTGTTATGATAGGACAATATTAGAAAATCTGGAGTCTGAGGGTGTAAAAACAAATCAAAATATTGAGAAAATCATCTTTAAAATGAAGTTCCAAAAAAATATTTTATGATAGGAAATGTACAAAATATCTTCATGGAACATGATCTTAATATTCTTAATGATTTTCGGCATTAAATAAAAATTATAATTTTTGACCCATTTGTTGGCTATTGCTACAAATATACCCCAGCGAGTGCTTTTGTGCTCCAGGGACACATATATAGTAAGCTTGCACAGAATAAATCAGCAAATAAGTGTAATGATATTAATAAAAACAGTATTATTCAACAGAGATGGTCATAGATGTATATATACATAGATACCTCATTAGTGACTGTTTCTACGGGCCGCTATATGTAAACCGTCCGCCATATTGCATCGTTAAACTTGACGTCATTCACTATAGTAATCACTGAATATTAGATGCCACAATCCTGCACAGAACGGCTCTGACGTAGTACCGAGTATATCCGCAAACTCATAGATAATCACCAAAACAATCCAGGTTTCTATTTAGCACAGTGGCTAGATTAACAAATAAACAGATGTCACCCGATCTAAATATTCCCTCACAGTTTAATAGTAATGACTTTATGAATTTCTTTACTGATAAAATAGATAATATCAGAAATACAATAAAAACGTAGATTCTACAGCGTCTAGTACTTCAGCTTCATTCATCGCACCCAAGAAAAACTGCAGTGCTTTACAACTATAGGACAGGATGAGCTAAATAAACTTATCACTGCATCTAAACCAACAACATGTTTATTAGATCCTGTACCAACTAAACTATTGAAAGAGTTGTTACCTGTTGCAGAACAACCGCTTCTCAATATTATTAACTCCTCGTTATCTTTAGGTCACGTCCCAAAACCATTTAAGCTGGCAGTTATCAAGCCTCTTATTAAGAAACCAAAATTAGATCCTTGTGAACTGGCAAATTACAGGCCCTTTCAAATCTTCCGTTTATGTCGAAAATATTTGAAAAAGTAGTATCTGCTCAACTGTGCTCCTTTCTGCAAAAAAATGATATCTATGAAGAATTTCAGTCAGGTTTCAGGCCCCGCCATAGCACAGAAACTGCACTTGTTAAAATTACAAATGACTTGCTTCTTGCGTCAGACAAAGGCTGCATCTCGTTACTAGTTTTACTTGATCTTAGTGCTGCGTTCGACACTATAGATCATGACATACTGATAGATCGATTACAAACTATACAGGTATTCAAGGGCAGGCTTTAAGATGGTTTAGATCCTACCTGTCCGATCGCTACCACTTTGTTTATTTAAACGGGGAGTCATCTCAATTATCACCAGTAAAGTATGGAGTACCACAAGGTTCTGTCCTAGGTCCTCTATTATTTTCATTATATATGTTGCCCCTTGGTAATATTATTAGAAAATACGGGATTAGTTTCCATTGTTATGCTGATGACACTCAACTATATATCTCAACAAAACCAGATGAAACTTCTAAACTATCTAAGCTAACAGAGTGTGTTAAAAATATATAAAGATTGGATGACCAGTAATTTTCTCCTATTAAATTCAGATAAGACCGAGATATTACTTATTGGACCTAAAAACAGTACACAGAATCTCTTGGAATACAATTTGCAACTAGACGGATGTAATGTTACTTCCTCTACAGTTCAAAATCTGGGTGTTATATTAGACAGCAACCTATCTTTTGAAAATAATATTTCCAATGTTACAAAAACAGCATTCTTCCATCTTAGAAACATTTCCAAGCTACGGAACATGTTAAGTGTTTCTGATGCAGAAAAGTTAGTTCATGCATTCATGACCTCTAGACTGGACTATTGTAATGCACTGCTAGGTGGTTGTCCTGCATCTTCAATAAACAAGCTACAGATAGTACAAAATGCTGCGGCTAGAGTCCTTACCAGGTCAAGAAAATATGACCATATTACTCCAATTTTACAGTCTCTGCACTGGCTACCTATTAAGTTTCGTATCAGTTACAAAATAATATTACTTGCCTATAAGGCCCTAAATGATTTAGCTCCTGCGTACCTAACTAATCTTCTATCACGCTACAATCCAACCCGCTCCCTTAGGTCGCAAAACTCTGGACTCTTGGTAGTACCTCGGATAGCAAAGTCCACTAAAGGAGGGAGAACTTTTTCATATCTGGCTCCTAAACTCTGGAATAGCCTTCCTGATAACGTTCGGGTTCAGACACACTCTCTCTGTTTAAATCTAGATTAAAGACGCATCTCTTTAGCCAAGCATTCATAATGCATCTCACAATCTTGTACTGCCAGTCTATCTGAACAAACGCACATTATTATGCTTTAGCTTGGGTTATACTGATAATTTCATCCAGGGTTATTCCTGGATGGAACAACTGCTATGTAATTGTCTTACTGTTTCTATGTTACTGCCACGGGATTACCATCCCGTGGTAGATAGGAATTACACAAGCTTCAGTCTGGATCCTACCCTTAAACGATTGAGATGACCGAACACCTGAGAAGACGATGACAACCCCTCGAGGACCTCAGAGGAAGCCAACCATCAGCGATTATACTGACTTAACCAAAGTCTGCCATAAATGGAGGATCAGCACCTGGAGACAACCTCTACAGCCCCTACAGCCCTGAACGTCAGTGGAGTCTAGGACAGATAGATGAGCCCCAGAGACAGATCTCCAGTGAGGACCTCGTCACATAGACATCCATCGGGGAAAGACCCCTGGAACCAGTGGACACTTACACCACTGGTTTGCTGCAGTTAGAACAAACTACTGATTCGTCTGGCCGGAGGGGAACTGGCCCCCCGACTGAGCCTGGTTTCTCCCAAGGTTTTTTTCCATTCTGTCACCGATGGAGTTTTCGTTCCTTGCCGCTGTCGCCTCTGGTTTGCTCAGTTGGGGACACTTAATTTCCAGCACAATCATCGACTTGATTGCACAGATATTATAAACTGAACTAAGCTGGACAATTCCATTACTAAATTCAATATTGAAATGCATTCAGCAGATAATTGAGTGTTAAATCCTGTCATTTTACATTATTGACACAATTTGCCTATTTTGATATTGTGCAGTGCTTTGTTACAATTTGTATTGTTAAAAGCGCTATATAAATAAAGGTGACTTGACTTGACGTCAAAAATACCGTTCAAAGATAGCGGCCGCATCTACGTGCCTGGAGCGGTCGAATGAGGCGTCTATATATGTCTATGGTTGTGTTTGGAACAAAGCGGTTAATTAATTGTTTGACAGCACTAGAAAAAAACAATTCAAAAGCAATTAAAAAACAAAAATGAGCACATTCCAAAACGAGGTAACACTTTATTTTGATCGTCCACTTTAGATATTCTACTAACAGTAAGTAACTTTGCAACTACATGTCTACTAGCAGTCATTAGTGACTCCAGTAGAGGATCCACAACATACTGAATATGAGAAACTATGCAAGTATATATCAACGTATTCTCCAAAACATAACCTAACAGTCTACTCTGAGAGACATGTAGCTGCTCACAGTTAGTAGAATGTCTAAAGTGGACTATCGAAATAAAGGGTATGCTTATAAAGAGTTTGTCACATGAAATCGTAATCTGACAAAAGGCCAGATTTACAGCACACAGAGACAGGCTGGAGATGATCTGATTAAATCCGGATCAGGAAAAGATACTGTATATATATCCTTCAGATGTTTTAGCCTCTCGTGGAGGAGCGACGTGTGTAAACATGACTCCTCTGGTGTTAAGGTCCAGGTCTACTCTGTCTGGACTGAATGTGTGAGTATCTTCTGTAGATGGGACGAGCGCAGCAGCTGGGAATTCTGGGAGTGGAGTCGGAGCGGCTCACAGAAAGATGGGACGTGATTTGTGTGAGAAGAAGCCAATATTAAATCAATTAGATTAACAATCTCACAATTTGGATTTTTACTCTCATAATTCTGAGGTTTTATGTAGTTACAGCGGGTAAAATAAGAAAAAAAAAATGTGCCTAAAATGTATAATTGCACAAAAAAATACATTGAACATTAATGGAGCGACAGATTTTGTGTGAAAATAAAAATAAAAGTTGTTTAAAAATTTATAAATGTATGAGGTATAAAAGTTTGTACTATTTTCTGATTATAAAAAAATATATATACTGTCATTAAATACAGAAACAAAAATATTTAATAAGTAAAGATTCTGAAAGTATTGAAGGAGATCCGATAATGATTGAATATAGATCTACAGTAGTAACAATGAATTATATTTTATTATATGATATGATTAATTTCATGTTTTTTTATTAGTTTCATTCTAAACATGGTGATTATTTTCTATAATATTTGATATTTATCATCTGAATCTAACATACAAATGGAAAAGTCAGCGATCTATTAATTATCATGTTAATTACTGTGTCTTTAGTCCCAAGAGCAGATGCGTGTTTTACCCCAAATACCATACTTTTACATATTCTTATTCAAAAAACTGAAAATCATAAAAAAATCAAATTTTCTAAAAATATATGCATTGGTTTTAACGATTCTAATTTGCTACTAAATCAACAACATTTAAAAAAAGCATAAAATATTAGATCAAGTAAGCACAGAACCAGCTTTGCGTCAAGGTTCAGACAAATTTGCGCGTGCATCTTGAAAAGCGGATGTTTTGAAAATGCTATACCACGTTTTTCTGACATCTAGATGAAAATAATATCAAAGGCGCCTTTAGCCCTGTTGATAAAAATATTGAACACGTCACTGTTTTTCCCAGTAAATATATTTCTGAAGGTGCTGTTGACATGAAATTTTCACCAGGTGTCCGTTCTTTGTATTAATAAATCTGAGATGATTTGAGAGATGCCAGATCTTCTACTCGTGATAACTGGTCTCTGGCTAATTTGGTTCTTCAAACTAATTTGCATATTAGATTAAAATATCTGGATTAAGTTGTGTAAGATTACTGCGCGTTCTAGTGTTCAGATGTATATCGATACTCGAGACCACGATCAGCAACGCGACAGAAACATAATGACATCATATAATTAAGAAAAGACACCTGACGAATAACGTGACACATTTCTGGACCTTTATAAGGAAACAGCCAAGCCAACAAAACTACATAAATCTATATAGATAAATGAAATGTGCTCTGTATTTTTTGACATGATTCCCAATTATTTATATTTATGATTTCTAGTATTTGTACAGGCTTTACATTTTTACTTCAGTATTGTAATTAGCAATTCATTTAATTTGATCTTTGAAGCAGATTTGTTACGTGACAGCATTAATTACTCTTAAAGATCATGTTATCTGCATCACATCCCATAATATCTGTCATCACATTCTAGGCCCTTTACTTTTTAGCATTTACATATTTCCACTTGGTCTGCTTTTAAGATCACTTGGGCTTAATTATCATTTTATGCAGACGACACTCAGATTTATATGCATTCTAGGCCTGGTCAAAACTTGGATGTTCCTTTCTTAACACATTGTATTTCTGAGATAAAAATATGGATGTCCGAAAATTTCCTGTGTCTTAATAATGATAAGACTGAGGTCTTGCTCGTTGGCTCCACCAATCAGCTTCGTAAAGCTGGCTCAATAATTTTAAACCTTGATGGTTCTGTTTTGGAGTCACAGTCAAAATCAAAACTAAAAAATGTAGGAGTAATATTTGACTCGAGTCTGTCTTTTGACTATCATGTGCAGTATACTGTCAAAAACTCTTTTTTTCATCTCAGAAATATTGCTAGACTTCGTTCTATGCTATCCCTCCCTGTGACTGAAAGGCTTATTAACACTCTCGTTTTTTCTCACATTGACTACTGCAATGCACTTATTGTTGGGGTTCCGAAAATCACACTTAATAAATTGCAATGTGTGCAAAACTCAGCTGCTAGGATCCCGACCGGTGCCAGGAAAAATGAGCATATTACACCAATTTTAAAGTCTTTGCATTGGCTCCCGGTTAGGTTCAGAGTTGATTTTAAAATTCTTATGCTCACATATAAGGCACTGCATGGTCTGGCCCCTCAATATTTGTCTGCTCTTTTAACTTTATATACACCCAAGCGTCTTTTACGATCCTCACAAGCTGGTTTATTGGTAGTTCCTCAGACACGGTTGCGCTCTGTAGGGGACAGGGCTTTCTCTTCCTATGCTCCAAGGCTTTGGAATGCACTCCCTCTTCAAATTAGAGAAGCACATAATTTAAGCATTTTTAAGTCTTACTTAAAAACTCATTTTTTTGGGGTTAGCTTTCTCTTGACTGTTTGATTTTAAGTTTTATTTTTGTTTTAATTAGTTGTCTTGTGTGTGTTGGCTTTTCACTTGTTTGTTTTATTATGTAAAGCGCTTTGAGAAACTGTTTTAAAGGCGCTATATAAAAATAAAGTTATTATTATTATTATTATTATCACTCAAATTAACGCACGGCTCAGATTAACTGTGTGTAAGACTCCAATACAATTATAAAGTAATTATTTTATCACTAATAAATCTTTCAATGAGTTAAACTGACGGTGTCTATAGTATTATAGACTACACAACAGCGTTAGCTTATTTTATAATTAATTTTTAAATTATTATTTTAAATGATTGTCCCTGGACCAGCAGTATACTCTTATAATAAAGTAGCGGTGTCTGGGACAGATTTTAAGTATTAATTCTGCTTAAAAAGATGCAATCTAATCCTACATAAGCTGAGCAGGTTTAAGCTTACGGACCTGTTGTATGACAAGAACTCCAGGATGAGCTTCGAAGAACCAAATGATCCGAGATCAGGTGAAATCATCAACAATCAAATCCAGCTAACTGAGTTAGCCACGTACGAAGAACGGACACCTGATGTCAGTAACGACCCAAGTTATCCATACATACAAAGACAACAAAACAAATACGTTATGTGTAATAAAATAGAGCGACACGATGGGGGAGAGTACTGAGCTACTGTTTAATACGTTGTAGAAAAGCCGTCAGTGGTAATGAGCACTTCAAGACGCCTCCTGCAGGAGAAACTATCGCATGCATTGATCAGATTTACTCTTGAAGGTTATGAGTCTCTTCTATGAACTCTGATCTTTATTTTCTATTGGTTTGAAGTCAGGTGATTGTCTGGCCGATCTCTTTCTCTGAAACCAGTCGAGAGTTTGCTTGGCTGTGTTTGGGATCATTGCCACCCATGTTTCATCTTTATCCTGGTACTCTAGGTGTTGGGACTGAAGCAGCTAATATTAATTTCCATTGACGAGGGGATTGCTTTCTAATTACTGATAGATTTCTGCTGGTGTCTTGGCTTTCCATGCCTTGCTTCATGTGCTCAAACTTTTTTCTCTGTCATTCCATTTTATTCCACATAACATAATTTCTGAACTTATTTGTTTTGTTGTCTTTGAATTTATGGATGGCTTGGGTTGTTATCAACATCTGATGAAAATTTCAAGTCAACAGCACCTTTAGAAATATATTTACTGAGAAAAATGGTGACGTGTTTAATGCTTAATTTTACCCGCTGTATAAACTCAGAATTACGAGTTAACACCTCGCAGTTCTGAGACTTTATTATTATAATTATTATTTTAGTTCTTGAACTTTATCTTTCAATTCTAGACCGAAAAATACAAACTCAGAACTGTGAGCTAAAAACTCAAAATTAGCTTGATTTTTATTCCTTACTTGAAACAAGAAAACAGAATTGCAAGGTGTAAAAAAAGTCAAAATTATGTTTATATTTACCAGTTCTGAAACAAAGTCAGAATTACCTTTTTACTTTTTTATTCCGAGGATGAAATGGGTTTTAAAGTAGCTCTACAGAAAATGCTTGTACAATAAAATAAAACAATAAAGACTTTTACGTATCAAATATGATTTGACATTATTAATATCCAACCTGTGCCATAAGTCGATTACAAAATGATCAAGTCCTATGAACCACTTTTATGGTGCATTATTATTATTATTATGAGTCATACATAAATGTGATGTTATCAGTAGTATTATGATTTCTGTCATTATTAGTCATTTTTCATTATATAATGGTGAAATAATCGTGACAGGCCTACTGTAGCTCAAACCCAGAGCACAAGTGTAATTATCTAGTGGTTTTTGGAGAGGCAGTCTATGTTATTTTCAGCTCGATGGTTATTTTTGACACTGATAACATATTCCACAGAGCTCAAGGAGTCTTCTCAGAACGGCTTTGTGTGAGTGGACGGCTCACGGTAAGTGCATCACATGAAATAGAAAGAGTTCTCTACAAAAAATAAATAAAGTAATCATGTTGAAATTGATTTTGGGTGTGCTTGTGTGTATATGACAAGACAGCCTTGTTCTGAGATAATACGTTTAAAATTGAATTTGAGTGTGTGTGTGTGTGTGTGTGTGTGTGTGTGTGTGTGTGTGTGTGTGTGTGTGTGTGTGTGTGTGTGTGTGTGTGTGTGTGTGTGTGTGTGTGTGTGTGTGTGTGTGTGTGTGTGTGTGTGTGTGTGTGTGTGTGTGTGTGTGTGTGTGTGTGTGTGTGTGGAGACACAGCTGCATCTTATTCCATGAAACCGCAGGTGAACGAATCTGAGGTTCTGCTCGCTGTGAGACGGGAAAACAAGCAATTACAGCAGCTTTCCAATAGAATTAAAGACGCTCTGTTCTCTCGAGGAGCTTCCAGTGCATTAAAATCGAGTCAGGCTGAGCTGACCTTACTGGACCAGATAGAGTCTTGTTATGAAATATGGGAAATATAAATCTAATAGAAACGATTCCAGCCAAGCAACAAAGCCTGACTTTGCTCGGTGGAAGATAAAGAGCTAATTCACACAAAAATGAAGGCTTTGTTATCATTTAATCACCCTCGTGTTATTCCCAGCCCGTATGTATGGAAGCTCATTTCTGCTACTGAATAAAAAATAAAACAAGGTAATTGCGACCTTTTTTTTCTCAGAATTCTGACTTTTTATCTCTGAGATAACTCACAATTCTGACTTTTTTCTCGCAATTGTCAGTTTATATCTCGCAATTCTGACTTTTTTTTCGCAGTTGCGAGTTTATATCGCAATTCTAAAAAAAAAATTCGCAATTGCACATTTATATGTCGCAATTCTGACTTTTTTACAACAACAACATTAAATACAGGAGATAAGATAATTCTATAGCAAGAACATCGAGATGAAAGCGCTCTTTATCCGAGAGTGAAGGAAATCCACTTGCGTACATTCATATATATCCACTCTCGTGTTACAATACTACCTTTTTGACTTGACAGCTGTTATTAAAATATTGCGATAGAAGCTACCTCAAAACAGAACTATAAAAAAATGAAGAATGTTGTGTCTGAAAGCTGTGTGCGCCGTCCCCGTCCCCCGCACCCTGCCTGGTGGTAATGGTACTGTCGAACCATGAGCGCAAAAAATCAGAAATGGAGAATAATGAGTCATTTTTATGCTTGTTAAAATCAAATTCTACAACATTACATAATGTAGAATCTGCACTCCTCCGGCTTCATTCACACCTCCTCATCTCCCGGTTTCTCCGCCGGTCTCTGTGCGGATGAGGATCTGGGGATTTGAGATGCTTTGATCTCCTCCAGCCAATCAGCAGCCAGCGTTCTCCTCCAGCGCTGGAGCTCAGCCAATCAGCAGCCAGCGTTCTCCTCCAGCGCCGGAGCTCAGCCAATCAGCAGCCAGCGTTCTCTCTGCCTCGTTCCACGTCTCACCCTCAATCCTTTACCTGCCAGTATTCTCACACTGTTTTCTTTCATCCCCCTTTCCTCTCTTTTATGCATTCCTCGTTACATCATTCGGGTTGACTGAGTATTTCTCGCTCTCTTACCTCAGTACTTTATTTATATCGCTGCCCTTTCATCTTTCTTCAGACTTTCATTTCTTCCTCCTACACATCTCTCATTCAGATTTGTTTTCTAAGCGATGCTTGAGTTGCAATGCTTAAGCGACGACTACATGCACTGATACAAATGATCTCTGTACACTGCAAAAATGATACTCATACTTAGTATTTTTGTCTTGTTTTTCTGTGCAAATATCTTATCTTACTTCAGAAGCAAAATGACTTGAAGGAACAGTTCATCCATAAATGAACAATTGCTGAAAACTGACTCACGCTCAGTTCATCCGAGATCAGGATGAGTTTGTTTCTTCATCAGGCTTGTAGAAATGTGTCTCAGCAATAGATGAATGGGTGTCGTCAGAATAAAAACATCACAATAATCCACAGTCCATCAGTTATCATCTTGAGCTGAAACAAATCCAGCATTAAGACATTTTAACTCTAATACGAGTCCATAATAACTCTTCCTCAGTGATAAAGTGCATCTGTTGTTGTCTCTCACATTAAATCCAGACACATATTAGTTTAGAGCTGTTTTGTCATCTGTGCAGATTTCTCTCCTGATTCAGACCAGAACACTTTTCACTGAGGAAGAGTTATTATGGATTATGGACTCTATGGTATTTGAGTTAATAACATCTAATACCAAAACGCTGCTGCAAAATTAATCTTTAATGAGCCGAAAAGAACGCACGTCACACCTCTGTTCATCAATTTGCATCTGGCTACCAATAGCTGCTCAATGCATTAAATTCTAGCATTAATGTTTGCCTACAGAACACCTCTGGCCTCTGCACCTTTACTAAATTCATTTACTTCAGACTTATTTGCCTCTAGAAGCTTGCGTTCTGCAAGTGAACGATGCATTAAAGTGTTCCTGTGGCTCAGTGGTATAGCATTGCGTTAACAACGCAAAGGTTTGGGGTTTCGATTCCCAGGGAATACACATACTGACAATACAAATGTATAGCCTGAATGCACTTGTAAGTCGCTCTGGGCATAAAAGCGTCAGCTATGTGCGTAAATGCGTAAATGTAAATTACTGTACCATCCCAAAGAGGCACAAAATCA
Source organism: Ptychobarbus kaznakovi (assembly GCA_027422405.1). Classification (NCBI taxonomy): domain Eukaryota; kingdom Metazoa; phylum Chordata; class Actinopteri; order Cypriniformes; family Cyprinidae; genus Ptychobarbus; species Ptychobarbus kaznakovi. The sequence goes on from CM049808.1 coordinate 1,326,866, forward strand.
TTTCACAGACTTTTTCATTAACTGTTCCCATCTGGTGAATAACTCAATCCCTTACCCATCTTCAAGAAACGGCTAAAAACACATCTCTTCCAACTTTATTTGACCCTCTAACTCTACCACTCTCTATTCTCATTTTATTTGATCTAATCTGTCTTCTTTTTATTTAAAAAAACACACACACATTTGACCCTCTATCAATTGCATATTTATTCTCTAACTGCTAGCTTTTCTTGTAAAACTAACACAGGTTCTTTTTTCTATTTTCTATATACTCGTTTCTCCTACGTGTACTGCGTTAGGCTTACCAGGACTTGTAATAGCACTTGCATTGGTTTGCTCTTTTGTTGTTTTGATTGCTTCTATAATGTCCTCATTTGTAAGTCGCTTTGGATAAAAGCGTCTGCTAAATGACTAAATAAATAAACATCTTAATGCTGGATTTGTTTCAGCTCTAGATGATAACTGATGGACTGGAGTGCTGTGGATTATTGTGATGTTTTTATTCTGACGGCACCCATTCACTAGCCTGACTACGTCAGACTTTGTGTTTCCGCTCAATTTCAGTTGGCTTCTGTACTCAGTCTGATACAGCAAACCAGCTCCGCACCAGCCGTCCAACCAACGAACACAGTGCCGTGACGTAGACGCTAAGCGCCGAGTTTAAGACTGTAGTTAAGGTTAGGGGACTCTAAAACGACACACGGGATGCTAGTCGCTCAGTTGTGGAGAATATTCCCAGCGTTTGCCAACTGAAGCCCGAACAAGTGTTTGGTTCACATCTTGAGGTGATGTTGTGGCACTACTCCCGACAGGTTTCGGGAAAAGTTAATTTATCAACCCTTACCGATCGTCAGCGAGAAACAGGTCAGTGTCTCATTTCTTCTCCAGTCCTTGAATATCGCCATGTCATGCTGTAATCGTGCAATTAAGTTGCTGCATTTCCAACAGACTGGAAATGAACAAAGCAGAACTAATCATAACTTTGACATATTTTCTTATTTGTCTCTACTGTTAAAGATTAGTTTAGATGCACTAATTGTGCCGTGGATGCGTAGATTTACTTCACATAATCTTCACAAGTCGTTCACAGCTGTCTTCACTCGAGCCGACTCATAACATATATCATAACCAAACGTTGTGTGATTGGTAACGGTGGACCAATGATTTTAAACTTCAGACAAGCACACGAGAAAGTTAACGCTTGTCAATTATGCCCATTCCAGACGCTGTCTACGAAGCAAAGCGAAGTTGCAGAGTAAGTATTACCAGGCTAGCCATTCACTGCAGAGGGTCAACTCTTTATACATTTAGCAAAATATCTCATTAAGTTTATGCATAAAACAAGACAAAATCCCTGCCAGTGGAGTAAGAAAAATGAACGTTTCGTCTTTGAATAAAGTTTATGTTTGTTATCTCATTGACAGATTTTGTTTTTATTGACTGATCACACGATGCATTTTTCAGTAAACAGGCCTTAATTTCTGCAAATCAAGACAAAAATACTGAGGATTGTTTTTTTTGTTAGTTTTTATATATCTAATGGATTTTGGGAAAGTCATATGATCACAAAAGCATTTTGAGAAGTCTCTTATTAACGACTCTGTTGTTGTTATGCTCGACGGGATCCCAGCAAAACATAGCTCTAAATACAAATTCAGCCAAGGTGAAGATAATATATTGCAATCAATTGGTTTGTATTATTACCCTGCTCGTCTGACAAAAACACATGTTCGATTCGGACCAGATTGATTTTTCCCCAAACCTCCTCAAGAAAACTAGCTCCATCCAAACAGGCTTTAATCTCTGGTTTCTCTTACTAACGGGGTCCGATGGGACTCTGCAAACATGCATTAGTATTAATAATACTTCAGTACTATTAGGTTATATCCCTGAGTTATATGATTGATGTCAAAGACACCATATGATGCATGTTTAATGAATCTTGCACAATCAATGCGACCGAGACAAACTAATGCACTCAATGCATTCTGATATGATTCACTCACTCTTTACGACTTTGTCACTATATTAATTTTTGAAGAATATACTGGCTGCTCTTTTCCATATAGTCAATGGTGACTGGAGCTGTCTTGATTAAAAACGTGAACATGTCATAAAAAATCATGCATGCGCTGTATTACAAGTCTTATGAAGCCATAACTTTGGGAGACAAACTGACAATTTAAATGTCAAATATGATGGTTGTACTATGGTTTAATCTCAATAACCAATAGCATTCAGTGTTGACATATAATTATTGAGGTCCATATACATTTTTTTGTGCATTTTCAGAATATTTATGACTGAATAATAATTTCTCGTATGCCTTTTAGACATTTCCAATATACCACCAAGTCATATTGACCATCTTTATTACATTTAAAAGTGAATTTTGGTCATTTTGGAGTTTCCATTGATATTTTTATGATACAAAAAGCATGATCAGAAGGTTTTTCAGAAACAATAGACTACACGTACGAGTAATAAATACCACATTAATAATACATCTGAAATAAACGGTTGAAATGCAACCTATAACACTGTTTTTCAGTGAAGGGGGATATTAATAACTGCAAATAAGTCATAAGCCTTGCAATATCTTGGCATATGCCGCCAAATCATATTGACCATCGTTAAGCTGATTTTAAGTTTTTTGGGGCATTTTTGACCTCGGTCTTTTGTTTAATTTGTTATATACATTTATTTTTTTATGAAAATTAAATTAAAAAAACAACAGCAAAGGAAATATATATTCATGTATTAATAATGAATACCAAAACTACAATAAACGAACAAACAAGCAGATAAATAAATAAATATGGATCACATTTCTGTTTTTTTAAGCTTTACAACTTCAGTCTTCATTCAGTTGATTATATAAAAAAGCAGACATTTATTTAAAACACAGTCTTACGGGTGAAATAAAGGTCCTGACGAAAGTAAATAACGACTGAATGGTCATTTGTGTGTTAACTATTCATCTCAGAAGAATTCATCTGTAGACCACACGGTATATTTATATACAGTATATCAAGGTTTGTATGGTTTTCAGAGCAACTGCATCAGTCCTGATCACAAGCGTGAATACCAGCCGTTTTCTCAAATTAGAAATAATCTTTTATATCACTTGCCCTTTCGAGAGCCACTTTCTTTTGAGATAACCATAACTCATTGCTCTCTCTCTCTCTCCTAATAACGCTTCTTCTCATAAATACAACAATGCTGATTACTTGGAAAATAACACAATCAACCAGCAATGAAGAGGCGATGCGTTATATAAGAAACATATCAACATCATCAGACAGTTGTGAAGATGATGTTTCATGCAGTGTGTAAGTGAATGAAAACATCCTGCAAAGTGTTAAATCTGAAAGTGCTCCGTGTATAAAGTTATTAAAGAAAGAGTTGACTCTGAATCACTGAAACTAGTCGTTTTTAAAACCAATCCCACATGAGACATTAACATATCCCCGCCCACTTGTTGCCACTAGGTGTAGCGTTACAAATCGCTGTTTCC
>CM049808.1:1335382-1340382 GCA_027422405.1 Ptychobarbus kaznakovi
CCAGGGCGCGGGCTCGGTGCCTCATCTTCATCCTCCGAGGAGGGTGAATATGAGAGCACCGAGGCTCCGCCTCCTCAATCACCCTGGCATGAGGAGCTGTTCGAGGTGATGACTCGTGCTTTGGCCAAGTAAAAAATCAACTGGCCGGCCGAGGACCAAGCTGAGCCGTAGACAAGCAGACTGGATGAATGCTTTCTGCTAGCGAGGCGATCACCTCCAACACGGAGCCTGCAGTCCTTCCCCAAACTTCACACCGAGGTGTCGAGATCGTGGGCAAGACCTTTTACGGCCCACATCTTCCTCCCCACCTCAGATTACTTTGGTGATGTGTTAGGGTTGAACGATTGCGGTTATAGAGTGATGCCTCGAGTGGAAAAGACGCTCTGGAGCTATCTGTCCCCAGAAGCTGCGTCATCACGAAAGTTTGCGTACTTGCCTTCCAAGCCACTGCGTACTACTTCAGCGCTGGTAGGCAAGGACTACATGGCTGCAGGTCAGGTTGGCCTGCAGGCCTGTGGCACACTATGTCGCTGTTACAGGCATACAAGGCTGATCTGCTTAAGGACCATGAGCTCTGATGATATCTCGGAGCTCAGGCGAACCGCTGATTTGGCTCTCCAAGGAGACCGCCCGCGCTATTGGGCTATCTATGGCAGCTCTGGTGGCAGCAAAGAGACATTTATGGTTGACCCTGTCCGACATCAAAGAGAAGGACAGGGTCGCTTGTGCCTTCTGGCCAGTTTGGCGACACTGTCGATACCATCGTCAACAGGTACCAGGAGGCCTGTAAAAAAGCGGCGGTGTTTCAGCGGTTCTTGCCTCACCGCTCTCCAGCTCAGGCGTACCCATACAGAGAGACTCAGGAGCCAAAGACAGACCTCTGGGCCATTTTTCAGGCTAGGAAGGCCTCGGTCAAAAAGCCTTGATGTGCATGGCCCAGGGCTTATGGGGGCAGCCCCCTCTGGGGAAGAGAGGTGTACACCATAGTGCATGGTGCCCGTCTCTCCTCAGCGCGCTCAGGATATCGGTCTGCCAACCCAGGATGCTTACACTTAAACAGGTTGTGTCTCAGATCAGGTCTGAGGTCTAGTTTGTCATGATCGATCTGAAAGACACATATTTCCATGTCTCCATCCTTCCCACTCACAATAAGCTCCTGAGGTTTGCTTTTGGGGGCGAAGCTCTCCAATATCAGGTTCTTCCCCATGGCCTAGCACTCTCACCCCGTACTTTATTAAAGTGTGTGGATGCTGCGCTGGCTCCATTGCGACTCCAGGGCATCCGCATACTCAATTACATCGACGATTGATTGATTTGATCTCAATCAGAGCAGATGGTGGTTCGACATTGAGATGTCGTTCTTGCTCACATGGAAGTGCTGGGGCTAAGACAAAATGCCACTTATCTGGGCGTGGTGTGGGATTCGACCACGATGCAGGCATGTATGTCACCTGCTCGGATCGAGGCGATACTCACTGCAATCATGAGAGTGAGAGAAGGCCAGTCACTCACTGTAAAGCAGTTTCAGAGACTGCTGGGTTTGATGGCAGCTGCTTCCAACGTGATACCTCTTGGCCTGCTGTACAGGAGATCCTTGCAGTGGTGGCCTCCCTTCAAGCCAATTGAGGAGATTTCTGATCGCCATTTCACTCTGAAGGTCATTTTCCTTCTGGCGATATCTTCTCTCAAGAGAGTTGGGGATCTTCAGGCTCTCTCACTTGGACTTTATGCCCGGCATGGCCAAAGCCTTTCTATACCCTAGAACAGGGTATGTTTCGAAGGTCCCCTCCTCGGCACCACTGGCAGTCATATTACAGGCCTTCTGTCCTCCTCCCTTTCGGGAGCCTAACCAGCAAAAGCATAACTGTATGTGTCCAGTGCTCGCACTGCCCTGTGGAGAAGCGTGGACCAATTGCTGGTGTGCTATGGCCCCCCTGAGAGAGGTCCTCCTGCTTCTAAACAGCCCCTCAGTCGGTGGATTGTGGATGCCATTAACATTGCTTATGAGTCCTCTAATCTCCCCTCGCAGATGGGAGTCAAGGCTCACTCAACTAGAAGTGTGGCGACCTCCAAGGCCTTTTAAGCAGATGTTCCCATCCAGGACATCTGCAATGCTGCGGGATGGTCTACGCCCCTGACCTTTGTCAGATTTTATGGCCTTGACATGCAGGCCACTCCAAGCTCTTCTGTCCTCTCGCCCTAGGTGTGCTCCACAGGGATACACACTGGGCAGGGATTTGGGAAGCCTGGCGGTGTGGGTATCTCGTTCCCCTAGCGTTTTCGGATGCAACTCGATTTTCTGAAGAGGAAAGCCTCAGGTTACATATGTAACCCTGGTTCCATGAGGGAACGAGACACTGCGTCTTGAGGCACTACTTTTGGCATCCCTGCCAGCGCTTGCTTCATTCCTAGACATTTGTCTTTGTCATTCAGCCTGCTGAGGTGATAAGGACTCTACGGAAAGCAACTGGTCCGGATGGCATCCCAGGGCGCGTCCTCAGAGACTGTCCTGCAGAGCTGGGTGAGGTATTTACAGATATATTGAACCTTTCGCTGTTGAAGTGCACTGTTCCAACTTGCCTGAAGAAGTCCACAGTAGTGCCAATGCCAAAGCAGGCTGCCATAACATCTTTCAATGGAGAGATTATAGACCTGCCACCCATTGTATTGCCAACACCTGCTATCTCCATTACCCTAATCATTTAAGGCCTGTACACACACAAGCCGACGCCGACGAAATGCCTGGGGAGTCGGCCGAGACTGTCAAAGTTGACACACCAAGCCGACGCTCGACACCCGGCGGCCAAGTATCACATCCGTTCTGCGCCGCATCCCTTTCTGTTCACATCAAGTCTGTGTTTGACTACTCTGCCAGGTGCCTGAAAAAGCAGCACCTTGGACCGAAATGTCTCACTTTGCAAATGGCAGTACCCTTGTCTTCTGCTTGTGAAGAGGAAAAGAACAAGCGGCCGCATGAGAAAGCGCACAGGGAAACCACTCTTTTTTCTCGCGCACAGGTCAACAGATGATGCCTATGTCTCGCCGAAAACAACCGACGAGGACCATTACCCTCGGAACACACTGTACAGACAACAAAAACTGCCCGACGGCCAACCGTCACCGGCCTTTAGAGCACCAAGGAACATATGCACGGCTGTTGTTCTTGGACTTCAGTTCTGCTATTAATACTATTTTACCTAGCAGATTGTTCTCCAAGATGTCTGATCTAGGCATTCAGTATAACATCTGCCTGTGAATCAATTACTTTTTAACAGAGCGGCCACAGTCAGTGAGAATGGGCCCACATAATTCCTCAACTTTGACAATCAGCACAGGTGTCCCACAGGGATGTGTGTTAAGCCCGTTTCTCTTTTCTCTGTATACACATGATTGTATACCATCGTATAATACCAACACCCTTTTCAAATTCGTGGACGATATGACTGTATTGGGGTTGATCACCAGAGGCGATAAGTCTGCCTAGAGAGAGGAGATAAAGAGGCTGATGGGGTGGTGCACGGAGAACAATCTGGCCCTGAACATCAAAAAAAACAAAAAACGATTTCAGGAGGAAACAAGATGTACATACACCATTGTATATCAACGAGGAGATGGTGGAGATTGTCCAGTTTTAAATTCCTGGGCACACACATCTCAGAGGAACTCACATGGACGATAAACATCACGGCACTAGTTAAGAAAGCAAAGAAGTGGCTATACTTTTTAAGAATGCTCAGGAAGGTAAACCTGTCACAACAGCTCTTGTTGTCATTCTACCGCTGCTCCATTGAGAGTGTCCTCACACATGGTATGCTGGCGTGGTACGGAAGTAGCTCTGCAGCTAATAAAAAGGCTTTGCCGAGAGTTATCTAGACAGCGCAGAACATCACAAAACAACAGCTGCCTGCCCTGGATGACATTTTTGCCTCCCACTGTCTGCAGAAAATACACAATATTTTGAGGACTCATATCACCCTGCACATAACTTATTTGAATTGTTTCCATCTGGGAAACTGTACAGGTCTATCAAAACACATACCACAAGATTCATGAATAGCTTTCATCCTAAAGCTATTCATACTGAACACTGAACTGAAAATACATTCTTGACATGTAAGAAGAACCAATCATGTGCAATTATATTGAGCATTGAGCATTTTATTTCACTCAGCACGGTGGAAAATTATTATTAATATTATTTGTATAAAATAATTTGGAGCTGGATACATTGGCATATTTATAATTTCATTGTATGTAAGTACAATAACCACAAAGAATCTGAAACAGAATCTGAATAGAAGCTGATACCGGTTTCACCGCATGTGCTTTTATACATGCTGGTCATTACGTCACCCCGTCCGTGATATCAGATAGGTTGTGTTAGTCGCCCAGTGTGTGTGTGGTATCCTTTGGATAGATTGCACATGTTGTGTGAGTTGGAGTGTGATGTAGGTTTATTCAGATCCGTTCACGCTGAAGGCGTTCCCCTAGCGTTTCTGACGCATCTGGTTCCCTCGAGGAACCAGTGTTACATACGTGAATATACATGAATATCTCTATGTAAATATCTTTTAAACTGTAATTGATTTCTGTTATAAAAGCAGCATTTTCTATTTTTATCATTACTCCAGTCTTTAGTGTCACATGATCCTTCAGAAATCATTCTAATATGCTGATTTGCTGCTCAAACATTTATTATTATTATTATTATTATCATCAATATTTAAAACAGTTGAGTACATTTTTTCAGGATTATTTGATTAATAGAAAGATCCAAAGATCAGCATTTATCTGAAATTAAAAGTTTTTGTGACATTATACACTATATCATTCAAAATTGGAGTCAGTATAATTATATTTACTGTCTATATAGTCGTATATATATATATACAGTGGGCTACGGAAAGTATTCAGACCCCCAGTGTTGAGGAAATAAAATTGCCCATTTCACTCTTTGTTATATTGCAGCCATTTGCTAAAATCATTTAAGTTCATTTTTT
>CM049808.1:1347882-1364652 GCA_027422405.1 Ptychobarbus kaznakovi
ACCTCAATTTAACGCTGTGTTTGTTGACAGTATAGTGTCCCCGTCACTACACTGAGGTGTTACGACCCACACACACCACAGGGTGAGCACCCCCTGCTGGCCTCACAAACACCTCTTCTAGCAGCAACCTAGTTTTCACTGGAGGTCTCCCATCCAGGTAATGACCAGTTCAACCCTACTTAGCTTCAGTGGGCAACTAGTCTTGGGCTACAGGGTGATATGGCAACTAACGTCTGAAGCGATTAGAGTAAAGGCCATTGCACACTGAGTCTGAAATTTCAGACTCAGTGTGCTACGGATGCGAAAACGCAGAAAATCTTTTTTCGCAAAAAATTTTGACGGACTAAAGTTTCGGACTCAGTGTGCAATGACCTTTACATACGAAATGTGCATAGCGGGGAGGCGGTTTGACTGCAATGATGAAGAGCCAAAATCAGCTGAGGCCGCTGACCGAGCTCTAAGACAAACACACACCTGGAGTACAGATGAGTGTGACCCGGGAAGAAAACAGCTGCACACGTCGCCTCAGGTCAAGACTCAAGATTGCAAAAAATGTTTATGATTCTCATATTTCACACACCAGAGAATCAGTGATTCAATCTTATGAAAAATCTATAGAAATACTCGCAAGGCTGTATTTATTTGATCAATGATAACGTAAAAACAGTAATATTGTGAAATATAATTACATTTTACTATAACTTCTTTCTAGAATGTTTTATTTTAAGACGTAATTTATTCATGTGATGTTTGAGTAACTAAGCACAATAAATCATACAATTATTTGAAATTAAAATCTGTTGAATTTGTGTTGAATTTGTTGTTCAAAATGACCAAAACATAATATATCCAGCCCGGTGGCTGATTGGTACGAACTACCTCACTCGTACTACGAATGACCTACACCTGACCCGCCCCTAAACCTACCCGTCACTGGGGTCTAGCTAAATCCTACAAAATTTGTCGTGGCCTAATGGATAGAGCGTTGGACTTGAAACCTGAGGTAACCCAAGGTTGTGGGTTCGAATCCCGGCTCCGGCAGGAAGTGTCCTCGTTGAGGTGAGACCCTTGAGCAAGGCACCAAATCCCCAACTGTTCCCCGGGCACAGTCGGCTGCCCACTGCATCCACTTGGATGGGCTAAAGAACCACTCATCTGAGCTTAATTTGTATTTGTATACCCATGCCATTATACACATTTGTGTCCTCATAAACCACATAAATATGCACCCAGACGCGTGCACACACACACACTCAAAAGTGCACACACACACACACAGCCGCTGATTTTTTTGTAAAAGGCACAGATACATTCATCTGATTTAATTTCTGATCCATTATTTAATTATGTGATCTGATTATGGGCCAACAATCCATTCTTATGAGACAAGGCTGTGAGACTGAAGAACCATGAGCAGGTCTTTGCTACCTTATCACCCAAAAGAACCACAAAGTGTTTTGAAGAACCGCTGAAGAACCATACAGGAGCTTAACAGGTTCTGTATATGGTAGCGGTGCTATATAGCACCATAATCACCCTAAAGAACCGCTGAAGAACCACTGAAGAACCATACAGGAGCTTAACAGGTTCTGTATATGGTAGCGGTGCTATATAGCACCTTAGTCACCCCAAATAACCACTGAAGAACCGATGAAGAACCGCTGAATAACCGCAGAAGAACCATACAGGAGCTTAACAGGTTCTGTATACGGTAGCGGTGCTATATAGCAGGGCTGCTCGATTATGACAAAAATCATAATCACGATTATTTTGGTCAATATTGTAATCACGATTATTTAAAACAATTATTAGTGGGCCATATGACAAAAACTTTATATGAAAGATTTATTTAAAGATAGCGATATATATCAAATATATATTTTCTGTAAATAAGGTTGCTATCTACATTTTAGAGACCAGCGTCACGATTGTCAACACCACAGTAACTAATATTAGTAAAAAACAACAACATGTGAAGCATTCACACAGAACGCACACGGACAGATGCCTCAACAGCAGCAGGAGGCTGCGGATCCAGCCCTTATGAGGACACTCTTCCTCACCGGATGTGTTCCAACACCACGGGAGACACAAACCACTGAAGGAGCGTGCCAGCTTACTGTGTTTCCATGTATGAATGCTGTTTTTAACTAGTGTGCATGAATGCTATCATGATGCCGAGCTCTGAACGCTGATATGCAAGACACTGAATGTGTTCACTGATGCTGAACATCAATCAAACACAAGCATTACAGTAACCAGACGCCCCACTTGCCTTGATTTCTGCTAAACTAGAATTATTTACCTGATAAGCAAAATCTCATACATTTTCAGAAAACATTTATTGGATTCAAGTTTATTTTTCATTCATTTGCATATATTAAATTACATTTAGCGTCTTATTCTGATCACTGTGAACTCTGACAAGCAAGTGCGGATCGCTGTCATGAGAAACAATGATGTGTTTCGTGGGCTTCAGGTTAACGTGAGACGAAGACACACACTTGAGAGGAGAACACACACTCCTAACAAAGCAAATCAAGGACGGGTTTCAGTAGAGCGTGTCTAATACTTGCTTCAGATACAACATCTGCTGCATCTCTGAGAGCTACACAACTCGCTGTTCAAGTTCACTCGAGGTCAGCCGCAATGAAGACACGTCTCAATACACTCACCACCAGTGTGTGTGTGCATGTGTGTGTGAGAGAGAGAGGTGTGTGTGTGAGAGAGAGAAGAGAGAGAGAGTGTGTGTCGTGCTGAGGGGTGTGTGTGTGTGTGTGTGTGTGTGTGTGTGTGTGTGTGTGTGTGTGTGCGTGTGTGTGTGTGTGTGTGTGTGTGTGTGGTGTGTGTGTGTGTGTGTGTGGTGAGGTGTGTGTGTGTGTGAGAGAGAGAGTGTGTGTGTGTGTGTGCGTGTGTGATGTTGTGGTGTGGGTGTGTGTGTGAGTGTGTGTGCGTGTGTGTGTGTGTGTGTGTGTGAGAGATCTTTATCTTGTGATTTTTTGTGTGTGTGTGTGTGTGCTCCTGTGAGGGGTGTGTGTAGGTGTAGGGAAGCAGAGATTTTGTGTAGCCAGATGCTGGTGCGTGTGTGTGTGTGTGTGTGTGCATGTGTGTGTGTGTGTGTGTGTGTTGCGTGTGTGTGTGTGTGTGTGTGTGTGTGTGTGTGTGTGTGTGTGTGTGTGTGTGTGAGAGAGAGACCTAGAGAGTGTGTGTGTGAGAGGAGAGAGTGTGTGTGTGTGTGTGTGCGTGCGTGTGTGTGTGTGTGTGTGTGTGTGTGTGTGCGTGCGCGTGCGGTGTGTGTGCGTGTGTGTGAGTGTGTGTGTGTGTGTGTGTGTGTGTGTGTGTGTGTGAGTGTGTGTGTGTGTGTGTGTGTGTGTGTGTGTGTGTACCTACTTAACCATATTTTGTGGACAAATTTGTGCCAAAAGTGAGGTAAACCTGACAAATTCTCCGAAAACCTCCATTTGGGGACGTCCTCATTTGTAAAACAGGTTTAAAAATAAACTAAACAACTTTTTTTGAAATTGTAACAATGCAAAAAACGTCTCGGCTTACTCGCGTAACCCTTGTTCTCTTAATAGGGAACGAGACGCTGCGTGAAGCTCTTCACGCTTTGGGAACGCCTCCTGCGTGACCGATGTCTGAAGCCCTTATAGAATCACGCCAATTCATTGGGTGATGGTGCGACGCCGCCCCTGACGCACTCACGTCGTCAGCTTATACTGGCAAATGCGCCATCTACTCCTCAGATTTCTCTGCCGAAAAGAACCCTGTCGGCAGCGTGAGGAGCTTGGCAGCAAACGCAGCGTTTCATTCCCTATTAAGAGAACAAGGGTTACGCGAGTAACCCGAGACGTTCTCTATCATAGGTTCACTTACGCTGCGTGAAGCTCTTCATGCTTTGGGAACGATATACCAAACACGCCAAGCTAAAAACGCTGCCTATCTGGTCCAATAATGAACCAACAACATACGGTCGGTTCAAACAGACGAGATCTGAGAACCTGGAACCGTATCAATGTCAAGGTTGTAAAACCTGACAAAGGTATGCGGAGACGACCATCCTGCCGCAACACAAATATCCTCCAGGGGTACCCCTCTAAAAAGAGCTTGAGAGGAGGCTACGCCCCTAGTAGAATGCGCCCGAAGACTAAGAGGTGAAGGAAGGTTCCGCGCCTCATAAGCCAGCGAAATGGCGTCTCTCACCCAGTGGGAAATCCTCTGCTTTGACGTGGCAAGCCCGCAGCGGCCAACACCAAAACACACCAGCAACTGGGAGGATTTTCTCCAAACCCTGGAGCGATCCACATACAGCTTCAATGCCCGAACCGGGCAGAGCATGTGAAGTTTCTCATCCTCACTTGAAGCAAAGGGAGGAGGATGGAAAGAGTGAAGTGTGACCACCTGAGAGCGAAACGATGTGGACAAGACCTTGAGAATGTAACCAGGCCTAGACCGCAGGTTCACTTTGACTAGACCCGGGGCAAAGTCCATACACATCTCTGAGCTGACTCTAAGGGCTCGAAAGGGGCCGTCACTAGACCTACGAGGACGACTGATAAGTCCCAAGAAGGAACTGCCGTGGGGCGAGCCGGCCTAAGCCGTCTGACTCCACGCATAAAGGCGGAGACCATCCGATGCCTCCCCAGGGGGATTTCATCCAGCACTCTCCGAGCTGCAATGGGCGCTACCCGTAAACCCTCAGGGTGGTAGCAGCCGCCCCTGCTGTCAGTCTCTCCTGCAAAAATTCCAGCACTGGACACTGGGTCCATTGCATGAGCCAAACACCAGGACTCAAAGACGCCCCACTTGGAAGAGTACAGCTTCCTAGTAGCGGGGGCTCTGGCACTGGCGATGGTCTCCTGAACCTCGACAGGTAAAATATCCATCACGGACCTTGGCCCTGTATGGGCCATACCCACAACTTCCAGAGCTCTGGTTGAGGATGCCAGATCCTGCCCTGAAGCTGGGACAGCAAGTCCCGCCTGATCGGAATCTCCCAAGGGGGCCGATACGAGAGGGGAGTTAGCTCCGAGAACCAAGTCTGGGAGGGCCAGAATGGGGCTATGAGAAGGAGAAGGGCACTGCTCACCTTTACTCAGCATAGTACTGCCAGAATCAGCTTTATTGGCGGAAAGGCGTACAGACTGACATTCGGCCACGGGTGGGCGAACGCATCTATGCCCAGAGTCGTCGGGAAACTCAGGGAGAACCAGAGCGGGCACTGGGATGACTCTCGAGAAGCAAAGAGGTCCACCTCCGCTTTGCCAAACCGAACCCAAATCTGGGAGACCGTCTGGCGGTTCAACATCCACTCCCCCGGCCTGAGTTTCTGTCTCGACAGAAAATGCTCGGGCGAGGGAAGGAGAGAAAAGGCGAGGCCTGTCTACTCACTCTCCATAGCCTCGAGCTCAACATCCGAACCCCAGGTTGCGGACTCACGAGAGGCCGAGGCTTCCGGGGCGCGACGGGGAAACGCGGATGACTCCTTCTCAAGCACCTCAAGCCGAGAGCGGAGGGTTTTGAGATGGAGATTCTCGCAAAATTTGCATTTAGAAACCCCATAAACCGCATCGCAAGAATGTGAAAGCCCCAAACACTTAACACACTTACTCGCAATAAATCGAGCGCACGGCGGTTGACAACGGCGATAAGCCATGGCACTTCACCGCGAGGAGAACAAAGTTCCACTGTAGGCAGTCGCTGAAGTGCAAATGGAGAATCCGTGTCCGAAATACAATATTTTTGGGCCAGAAATTCGCAAAACCGAAGGGCAATATGGCCGCTTCGTGAAGGCAGAGAAATCTGAGGAGTAGATGGCACGTTTGCCAGTATAAGCTGACGACGTGAGTGCGTCAGGGGTGGCGTCGCACCATCAGCCAATGAATTGGCGTGATTCTATAAGGGCTTCAGGCATCGGTCACGCAGGAGGCGTTCCCAAAGCGTGAAGAGCTTCACGCAGCGTAATGATAGAGAACTTTTCCTGTGAGGGCTAAGTTTAGGTGTAGGGTTGGTTTAGGGTGATAGCACATACAGTTTATACAGTATAAAAACCATTACGCCTATGGAATGTCCCCATTTAGATAGCTAAGTAAACGTGTGTGTGTGTGTGTGTGTGTGTGTGTGTGTGTGTGTGTGTGTGTGTGTGTGTGTGTGTGTGTGTGTGTGTGTGTGTGTGTGTGTGTGTGTGTGTGTGTGTGTGTGTGTGTGTGTGTGTGTGTGTGTGTGTGTGTGTGTGTGTGTGTGTGTGTGAGAAAGTGTGTGTGTGTGTGTGTGTGTGTGTGTGTGTGTGTGTGTGTGTGTGTGTGTGTGTGTGTGTGTGTGTGTGTGTGTGTGTGTGTGTGTGTGTGTGTGTGTGTGTGTGTGTGTGTGTGTGTGTGTGTGTGTGTAATGATTGTTTGTGTGTGCAATGAGAGTTTTACATTCCTGTCTGTCCTCAACACACAAACTCCCAGAACACAGATGCTTCTCAAACAACACAAACCCAGTCATTCATGTGCATTTCTGTCAATGTGAAGTATGCAGCATTATATTGTGCTGAGTTGGCTTAGAGTCATCACATCAAAGGTTAGTGCAGTGAGACAAGAAACCAATATATTTTGTCTATATGTGGGGCAAAAAAGTATTTAGTCAGCCACCAATGTTCTCCCACTTAAAAAGATGAGGCCTGTAATTTTCATCATAGGTATACCTCAACTATGAGAGACAAAATAAGAAAAAAAATCCAGAATATCCCATTGTAGGATTTTTAAAGTGCAAATTATGGTGGAAAATAAGTATTTGGTCACCTACAACAAGCAAGATTGCTGGCTCTCACAGACCTGTAACTTCTTCTTTAAGAGGCTCCTCTGTCCTCCACTCGTTACCTGTATTAATGGCATCTGTTTGAACTCGTTATCAGTATAAAAGACAGTCCACAACCTCAAACAGTCACACTCCAAACTCCACTATGGCCAAGACCAAAGAGCTGTCAAAGACACCAGAAACAAAATTGTAGACCTGCTCCAGGCTGGGAAGACTGAATCTGCAATAGGTAAGCAGCTTGGTGTGAAGAAATCAACTGTGGGAGCAATTATTAGAAAATGGAAGACAGACAAGACCACTGATAATCTCCCTCGATCTGGGGCTCAAGATCACCCCGTGGGGGCTAGTGAATGACCTGCAGAGAGCTGTAACAAAGGCTACCATCATAACACACTGCGCCGCCAGGGACTCAAATCCTGCAGTGCCAGACGTGTCCCCCAGTACATGTCCAGTATGCATTTGGATGCATGTCATATGGTCAGAGAAACCAAAATATAACCTTTTGGTAAAAACTCAACTTGTCGTGTTTGGAGGAGAAAGAGCTAAGATGCATCCAAAGAACACCATAATGAAGCATGGGGGTGGAAACATCATGCTTTGTGGCTGTTTTTCTGAAAAGGGACCAGGACGACTGATCTGTGTAAAGGAAAGAATGAATGGGGCCATGTATCGTGAGATTTTGAGTGAAAACCTCCTTCCATCACTGCTTTGTGCAATTATCAGAAAAGTGTCTGAAGCAAAGAGACTGAGTTGATTTAAATCAGCTTAGAGTCATCACATCAAAGGTTAGTGCAGTGAGACAAGAAACCAATATGTTTTGAGGTCTATATATAAAGTGTTTTGAGGTCATAACATAGTACTGTGCACGGAGCATTACTGAGACTAGTGTTTATTAGAGCTGGAAATTGCAGTGAATAGTATGTTTTTGGAGTTTTGCAAGCACGTTTTTCCTATGTTGATAAGTTTACTATAAATTAGAGGCATTGCACTGTTTCCTTTTTAAATCTCTTTAATTGCTTTACATAATAGGACCATCAAAAAATTGGACTTTATTGAGAGCTGTGTAAACTGACAGTGCACAGCGAGTTTTTGAGTATGCATAAGATAAGTGCTTATTTAAATTAAATTATGTGTACATTGCATATGCTATCATTACATGTCACCAGCCTAGACATCCATACTGTCAAATCCATTATACAGTATATAGAAGTACATTTATGATCTATCTGCGTATGAAGAGAATGGATGTAAACGCACACACACATGTGGAAGGCATGAGTGTTAGCTGTGGGGAAAGATCCAACACCGTGTTAATCCCACGGCTCTGTTTTGTAAGCAAATCATTATCGAGTCTATTAATGGCACACTGCAGAATTCTCTCGGTCCTTCTCTTGCTCCCACTCAGTCTCTCTTTTCAGTCCATTTCTCCATCTCCATTTCTCTCCGTCTGTTTTCATGGGGAACCTTTTTAATGCCCGGCTTCATTTCTCTGTTTCAAACCCTTGTGAGCTGCCTAGGGAGGCATTTTTAGGCATCGCTGATGCGCTCTCGACGTGAAAGCTGATCTTAATGATGCTGAGATATCTTGTTTTAGCCGAATTGTGAGGAAGCAATGAATGTATTCTTCACAGGGAAGACAATCCCATAATTCACTGCAATGAGCTCTGTGAAAACTGCTTTTAAATTAGTACAAACATAATTCATTCAATATTAAAGTGGATCAACTTTATTGAAATCAATAGAGTCTCTTATGCAGAGCACTACCTGTGCTGTGTGTGGAGTTGCTGTCTATGTAGAGTGATTTGAATTAGCCATTATTACATATTCAGAACACTTTATGTGATTTGGAAACCTCTTCTTGCACTATGCTGTCTATATAGAGAGTTCAAATCAAGAACGTGTCAATTAGAGCACTCTATATGATTTGGAACACTATACATGCACTATGCTGTCTATATAGTTTTCTAATCAAGCAATTATATGATGGAACACTATACATGCACTATGCTGTCTATATAGTTTGCTCCAAATCTATATTTGATTATATTTGGATGCACACTATACATGCACTATGCTGTCTATATAGTGTGTTCTATTTGATTTGGAAACTCAAGTTTGCTCCAATTATAATTTAGAACACTCTATATGATTTGGAACACTACACATGCACTATACTGTCTATATAGTGTGTTCCAAATAGAGCCTATTATTTAGAACACTCTATATGATTTGGAAACACTCTATATGCTGTCTATATAGTGTCAAATCCAAATGCCATTATTATTTAGAACACTCTTTATGATTTGGAACACTATATGCACTATACTGTCTATATAGCCATTATAATTTGTGCCATTATAATTTGGACACCAACTATAGAGCCAAATATTATAATTTAGAACACTCTATATGATTTGGAACACTATACATGCACTATACTGTCTATATAGTGTGCTCCAAATAGAGCTATTATAATTTAGAACACTCTATATGATTTGGAACACTATACATGCACTATACTGTCTATATAGTTTGCTCCAAATAGAGCCATTATAATTTAGAACACTCTATATGATTTGGAACACTATGCATGCACTGTGCTGTCTATATAGAGTGCTCAAATCATGACATTATAATTTAGAACACTCTACATGATTTGGAGCCCTATACTTTCTATTCACTGTTTGTGAAGAGTGCTCCACATCAAGCACTTATAATTTAGAGCACTCTACATAGACAGTGTGGGTCATGTATAGTGTTCCAAATCAAGAATGTATCATTTAGAATGATTTGGAACACTCTATATGAACTTCGTCTTCTATGTAAAGCATTCCAAAGGAATCGCCTGACTGTTAGGATGCTGTCTTAGAAGGAAGCCATCTATGCAGGCAGCCAGACAGCTCAGTAGGTTTTGGAAAAGAGCTTCTGTGTTTCTTTTCGAAAAAACACCTCTATTTGAGCAAAACGTGACTGAAAACATTGGACGCCAGCCTCCCACTGACTGTGTCAACACATTGCCTGGGAGACTTCAGCTAAACACCAGCAATGCTGAACATTTCAGACCCAGAGATTTTCAAAAGAGGGGGCAGAGAAAGAGACGCTTGGAAATGAATCACTGGGAGTATAAGACATCTGAACATTAAGTACTACACCAGTTATGCCACACAGAACAAAAAGTGATGCTGCGAAACCATCAACATTAAAACAACCGCATTGACCCGAATATAAGACAATGTTTTTTCTCGAAGAAAAAACGCGGTCGTCTTATATTCAGGGTCTAGATTTTGACATGTCAATAATGCACCCTCAACAATAGGTGGCGCCAAATATGCATAAAACGAGTGTGCCATGAAATACGTAATGTGTGATGTAACAATGTTAGAAGATCGCGCGTGAAAACACAAGAATAAGAAAAGCTGTCATGTTAGTCTGATGGGAACAAACTTCATCTATAAGAGATTTTAAAACATAAGACAGAACCCAGATTCAGTGGCGGCTGGTGGCTAATTTTCTAGGTAGTGCGCCACATCCAAAAAATGTAAGCATGCATCCTAATATGATTTATCCCATTATAACAAAAAGATAAGGATTAAGACAAAAAAAAATGTTTTACCGAATTCAAGATCGAGGATGATTCTCACAAAGCTTTTTTCAAGAAAAATGTAAACATTGTTTTTATTTTATATTAATTATTAATTTTAATAATAATTCAAAATTGATGTATGCAGTGCAACAGTAAAATCTGTGAGAAAAATAAACAAATGTTACATTTGTTTAGACCATTTTCCTTACATGTATAAATAACTACAAGCTGCAGTACCAAGTATGACCACACGGAGACGCCAACAGACCAATATTCCAGTCGCATTAAAGCTATATAAATATACACGGATCTGTATTCAGAATTATTAAACAGAGCAAAACACAAATTAAAAAGTAAATAAAACATGAATTTGTTGAGTGTGGTGATCTGAAGGCAGCTCAACATGACTGATATGTTGATGCCAAAACACCATGTACATAGCAAACTAAGTATGTCTTTATAGTACACTGTGTGTACTGAGTATATGTATGTGTATTTTGCACATTGTCTTCTGTACAGTCTGTAAATACGTACTGTCCATATGTAAATGTTTTTTTTTTTTTTTTTTTTTTTTTTTTTGTACTGTCTGGAGCACGCTCATAAGAATTTCACTCACCAAGGCACTTGTGCTGTGGTGATGTGACAATAAAAGTGATTTGATTTGATTTGAAACTACTTTTAAAAACACGCTTCTTCAACTACACTTACTGAAATGTGCTCATAAAGCTATCAGAGAGCGCACATATATGGTTTGTTTATTTGCATACTGCACTCACGCGCATCTAATAATGTAAGTTACGATTCATGCATGTCATCATCTTTACCTCCGTTACAATCGTCATCCATCAAAACTTCACTGGTAAGATACTGGTGTGCTTTAATCAGCCCATACAGACTAGTCCTGACTTCATATTTCTTCGTATTAGAGGTATGCTTGTTCCAATCGCTGCATTAGTTAAGGTCATGCATGATGATGAAAGCACACGAGTGCTAGCCCTCCCGGAACCCATTGAGATTGCATTGCTGCAGTTTGAAAAAGTAAATAATGTATGGAAGTCTATAGGAACACTCTGACAGAAATCAGCCAAAAAGGGGCGGTGCCACACAGAACGTAACTCGACGCTGATTGGACTATATTTCCAGAGGCTGAAAAACGGTAAAGAAGAGTGAACGCTAGCGTAACACTAATTGAACATGAAATTAAAAACATCCCTTCCTTTCGCGCTTTGGGGGTGCGTCTGGTTTCACGTCAACTGATAATATAACTTTGGTAGGCTTCTATTAGATGAATAGACTAATTGTTATATAATTCAAACGGGATACCTGTTATTTTTATGGTATATCAAAAAGTGTACATTTTTGTTGATACAGTTTACTTGTTTTTTATGTATTTATATTTGGTATATATATATTTGGTATTTATTATCACATCAAATCAAACTTATTTTATTTTAATTAGTGGCTAAGGCAATCATTAAAATTCTTTATTTTATATACTTTTGGTATTTTTATTAGCTTTTTATAGTTTTAGGACATTTCATATTAGCTGCTAAGGAAAATATTAAATTTCCATTGATTTGTATTTCGTCTAGTGTTTATATTTTGTCATTTTTAGTATGTGCTTTTGTCATTTTAATTTAATTTAATTATATTTCTATGTAGCTTTAATTAATTTTGACTCTAGTTTTAGTAACATTATTATGTCAAGCTTATTTTATTTTAGTTAGCTGCTAAAGCAAGATTTCTAATTTTCATTATAATTCTATTTATTTTATTTTTTAAGTGTAATTTTTTCTTCTAATGTTTATATTTGATTTTATTTCAGCTTTATATCATTTGACGGAAATGATAACCAACTGTTGCAACAGAGGTGGAAATACCATTTTTAAGTACATTAATTAATTAATTGCCACAGTTAGGAAGTGTCTTTTTTATCTTCTAAAGAAGGGGTGCCAGTACTTTTGGCAATATAGTGTATCTTTACTGTGTAAGGCCTACACAAACACAGCTCACTTCAGATATCAAGCAGCCTATAAAACTCAATTAGTTTACAATGTTGCTAACGGCGAATTTGAACAAGAAATCTGTAGTTGCCTTGATTAATTTATTGTCTTAATGAGATTTTTCAAATTCAAACATAAACAAATTTAGAGAATATGAAATAAAAAACACTGAATGCATCATTCTGCCCTGAATTTTTTAGGTTTCTTGATTCATTTAATGGCTGGATTTATTTTATACAAACTCAAAATTAGTGTTACTTAAATTTGTTTTTGTTTTTTATTATTATTCTTTTTTTTTTAATTCCCTTTTTCACCTGTGTGCTATTTTCAAAGTCTGACATTTGTATGTGGGACATTTTTATTGAATATCAGGCCACACTTAATTTTAAGCTCCAATTATTGCTATTACAAACCATTAACTATGACTTTTTCAATAAACGATAAACTCTTCAATAAACGAATTTGCTGCTTATTAATAGTTAGTAGTTGTTAACATTTACCTGAATAAATTCCTAATTTGCTGCTTATTAATATTTAGTGCGGTAGTAGGATTAGTAGTGTAGAATAACGTAATGTAGAATTAGGCATTAATATGTGCATAATTACTATTAATAATTGGATAATATTCGAGTAATGTGCATTAGACCTTAAAAATAAAGTGTTACTAATATTGTCCTTCAGAATATGTGCTTTATGAGAAGTAATAAACAATATAGGCATGCTTCTAAGCAACTAGTTAATAGTGATAATTAGTCCTTATGCTAAAGTGTTGCATGAGGATGATAATAGTTCAGTCAATTTAACAGTATAGATCAACATTCACTTTAACTGCATGGAAACAAGCAGCTTTAACCTTCTTCGAAACATCTTCTTTTGTGTTCAAAAGTTTGATTTTTAAGTGACAGAATTTCAGCATCAGTTTAAAAACAGGGACTGTCTTACTAGAGAGACACGCACTTGAGTGTACTTCAAAGGGCACGGTGGGGTCCACACATGGTGTGTCACACCCAAAACTACAAGCATTGCACTGAAACTCTGCCATGACCTTGGAAGCTGAGAGCATTGAGATAAACACACTCTGTAACATGCAACAATTGCGTTTGAAGCTTCAACATGCACCGAATGCTCGGTAATCATCGGCCTCTTGAGACTTTATAACCACACGCACACCCAAGCTGCCCGGCTGCGATTGATTCAGCTAACAAATCACGTAGCGGCCCTCGAAATGGTGAAACTCCCCCAGTCCAGACAACATCGCATCCTTCAGATTAAACCCATCAACATACCATACTCCCGCGGCACCCATCCATGTCTCCGGCGTCTCCGGTAGAGAGCGGTTGTGTGCGTGTAGGAGGAGAGAGAGAGAGGTTAGGTAAGGAGATGTGTGGAGGGTGGGGTTCGTCCGGTGCTCACCGTGCTCAACCCAAACCCCGCATTGGGCTGGCAGGCGGGTGTAGATCTGATCCACGGACACACACAGCCCCTGCGATCCTCTCACCGACGGCCAGCTCATCCACAGCGGCTCTCTCAGCGAGGGTGGGATCAGGGGAAGCACGGCGGGGAAGAAGTATTCCTTGGGTTTGGGTGGATGGGTAAAGCTTAAAGCGGGAAGCCTGGCAGCACGCGGAGAATCCAGAGAGAGATTGAGAGAGATGGAGAGAGTCTACAGCTACGGTCCATGAATGGTGCAGTGCTGCTGTTGTCATGGTAACCACTGGGGAGGAGGCTGGTGAAGTGGTGAGGGGGAGTGAGAGAGAGAGAGGGAGGAAGAGAGAGAGAGAGAGAGAGTGAAGTGAGTGTGAGAGAGAGTGACGTGAGAGAGAGAGTGTGTGAGTGAGGAGAGTGAGGGAGAGTGAGTGAGTGAGTGAGTGAGAGAGAGAGAGAGAGAGAGCGAGCGAGAGAGAAAGAAAGAGAGAGAGACAGGGAGAGAGAAAGAAAGAGAGAGAGAGAGAGAGAGAGACAGAGAGAGGAGAGAGAGAGAGAGAGACACTAGGCCGCTGGAGACAGACTGGAGAAACTTGAGGCTCTTGGTCTGCTGTGGCCTCGTGTTACCCTTGAAAACGTCATCTAGTCCATTCATCACATTATCAGTCTATGATCTGCTTCTTATTTTATAATCCATTCATTCTTATGAATATGGGATGATAAAAACATGAATTTGCTGTTTGTGCTCATTTAAACTTTTAACGAGATAGCATCAAAGTGTGTGTGTATTTGTTTATGCTACATTGTAAAGACCAAATGTCTCCACAAGGATGCAAAACCTGAAAGTTTTGACATTGTGGCTGCCTGTGGTCTCCACAAAGGGGGGGGGGGGGATAGTACATGATGTTCATGTGAAAGTGTAAAAATGCGAATAGGTTTTCTGTAAGGGGTAGCTTTAGGGTTAGGGGATAGAAAATATTGTTTGGTCAGTATAAAAGTAATAGAGTGCGAGAGTGTGGGTGTGTGTGTGCATGTGCGTGCACGTGTGTGTGTGAGAGAGTGTGTGTGTGTGTGTGTGTGTGTGTGTGTGTGTGTGTGTGTGTGTGTGTGTGTGTGTGTGTGTGTGTGTGTGTGTGTGTGTGTGTGTGTGTGTGTGTGTGTGTGTGTGTGTGTGTGTGTGTGTGGGTGTGTGTGTGGTGTGGTGTGTGTGTGTGTGTGTGTGTGTGTGTGTGGTGTGTGTGCGTGAGCGTTGAGTGTGTGTGTGCGTGTGAGTGTGTTTGTTTTTCTTTTTCAATACAATGAAAGTCAGTGGGTTCCTTTGTTTGTTTGGTTTAAAATGCAAGACAAACTTGAAACACAAAGTAAAAATGTATACATAAACACTAGATATTTTTATTTTTACATATAATTTGGCATTTAGTTATTTTATTACATCAAATTAAACTAAATAAAAAATAATAATATTTCCTTAATAATAATAATTTTATAATAATTAGTGCTGTCAAACGACTAATCGCATCCAAAATAAAAGTTTTGTTTACATAATATATATATGTGTACTGTTTATTTATGTATATATAAATACACACACATTCAGTATATATTTTGAAAATATTTACATGTATATACATTTATATTATATATAAATATATTTAATATATAAACATAACATATTTTTCTTAAATACAGTATATACTGCATGTGTGTGTATTTATATATACATAATAAATATACACATTACACACTTATATTGTCACGGATCGGTCTGTCCTTCTCCCTCTCCAATCACTACACACGCCCTCACCTGGGTTCACCTGAGCCGTGATTGAGCACACCTGCACTCCGTCATAATCACTCACACCTGACCTCCATCAGGGAATCCTCCTCAGCTGTTGCTTCTAATCAAGCTCTCTATAAAACTGCACTTATTCCAAACACTCATTGTCTGGTCTTGAGGTTACAAGCTCTTCATCTGTCTCATTACCTACCTGCTGGATCCCTGTTGCTCTGTGGATGTCGTCCTCCAGTAGACTCTACTAAAGGGAGAGATAAGAACTACTAATTCCTCAGTTTATAGAGCTTCATTTATTTCTGAGTTATTGCATTTACCTGTTGAGTTTGTTTCAGTTTGTTTAAAGAAGCTCTTACTTTACTCATGCCTCTCCATCCAGTATGTGACAGAAGACCAGACCATAACTTCACAACAGCTACGGACAGCTATTCTCTTCTCAAGGTTTTTCAGGATGGCCACCCTGTTGAGGAATTTCTCAATGTTTCCTACAGAGTTCCATGGAAGGACAGAACCTTGAAGACCATCTTCTGGGGAGGATTGGATGACCATATCTATCAGCAAATGCCGGCATCTGATACCTTGTGTTCTCTGGAGCGCCATATTGATTATGCACTGTGGCTAAGTGGTTCTTCCTTCACTGTTGGAGAGGTTGCTGACTACCCGGTGGATAAAACCGTAAGTCCCTCCAGAGCCCGCTCCGTTCCAGGAGCTCACCGAGTCCCCTCCAGAGCCCGCTCCGTTCCAGGAGCTCACCGAGTCCCCTCCAGAGCCCGCTCTATTCCAGGAGCTCACCGAGCCCGCTCCGTTCCAGGAGCTCACCGGAACCCCCTCCAGAGCCCGCTCCGTTCCAGGAGCTCCACAAATTTCCCTCCAGAGCCCGCTCCTGAGCACCCCCCAGGCAGCGATCTCTCCCCAAGAAATTTTATATATATTATTATGTAAACAAACTTATATTTTGTATGTAATTTAATAAGATTAATTGTTTGACAGCACAAATAATACGTGTGTGTATATAAGTAATTTTATTGATAGTGTTTTTATATATATTATATATAATAACAACCCGGCTAGGCTAACTTTTGAAGCTGTCACTAAAAATATCCAGTAGGGCCACTGAAAATGTTGAAAACAGAAAAATACATTTTTTTATTTTAAAAAAATATTTT
>CM049808.1:1364752-1479752 GCA_027422405.1 Ptychobarbus kaznakovi
TTTGTGCCGCTCTGATTAGATTAGTTGCTCAGATGCGCGGGTCACGTAAGGTAACGGCAGACTCTCGCTGAATGTGTGTGTTTGTGTCAGCGGCTCCTCGTTGATGCGACTCTTTTGCATGAGACATGCACTGAAACATCCTTTTCCATCTCTGTTTCTCCTGCTTGCTCTACATTCTGTGTTGCACATACGGATCGTGTCCTCAAATGTCCTCGAACGGCTTCATTCACAGCAGCAGCCATTGCAGAGTAGCGCCACTGAAGGACAGCAAAACCACTAAAGACAAACTTATGATATTATCATGAAAGCTGCTATTTTATAGCAGAGATAATTGTTGCAGATGTCAACTGGACATGTCAGTGTCTGAAATCGAATATAAAGCTGTGCGTTTCTTCATACGAAACAAGAAACTACAGCATGATGGGAATCAATCACAGTCAGTCAGGAGATGAATTTTGGGACAATCAGATTTAGCAGTTGCTGATCATTATTTTATATATTAATATAGGGCTGGGCGATATATCTCATGCGATATGTCGGCTTTACTGACGAGATGCGTATGCATATAGGTTCAAGGTTCAAGGTTCTTTATTATTTGTCACATACACAATCATACGGGGTATAATCAGTAGTGAAATGTAGGTCAAACAGGTCCGCTCAATGGAAAGTGCAAAAAAAAATAAAATAATAATAATAAAATAAAATAAAATAAAAGTAACATAAGCAATAAAACAATGAAACATAACACAAGATAATATATATATAAATATAGGTGAGAATGAAAAAGGGAGCAAATAGTAAAATAAAATGAGTAAGATGTGCAGTGAGATAAAATGTGCAATACAGTATACTGTGGATTAATAATATTAATAAAAAAAACACGGATGTGCAAGAGAATGTGCAAATAGGTTGTACCGGGTATGTACACATAGCAGCAGTGTGGATGATGGAGAATAATGGGTGTGTTTACAGTTTATTAAATTGAGTCCTGTGGATGTAATGATGTTATGAGACTGAGTTTAGGAGCCTGATGGCCTGAGGGAAGAAACTCCTCCTCAGTCTTTCAGTTTTTGCCATTGTGCTCCTGAAGCGCTTGCCAGATGGCAGTAAACAGAAATGATGGTTACCGGGGTGGGTTGAGTCCTTGATTATTTTAGCAGCGTTTGAGGTAGATGACCTGCAGAGAGGGGAGAGCAGACCCTGAGATGCGCTCAGCTAAGCGCACGACTCTCTGTAGAGCTTTGCAGTCCTGGTTTGTGGCATTATTATACCACACTGAGATGCACTGAGTCAGAACACTTTCTATGGCGCCTGAATAGAAAGTTTTCAGGATAGCTGGTGAGACCCTGAATTTTCTCAGCTGTCGCAGATGGTACAGTCTTTGCCTGGCTTTCTTGATCTGTGATTGGATGTGTGCAGTCCAAGTCAGGTCCTCGGAGATGTTTACACCGAGGTACTTGAAGCTGCTCACCCTCTCCACAGGGGTCCCACTGATCATGAGAGGAGTGTAGGGCTGCTGCTGTCTCTTCCTGAAGTCTACAATCAGCTCTTTGGTTTTGCTCACGTTCAGAGAGAGACAGTTGTCCTGGCACCATGATGTGAGTCTCTCCACCTCCTGCAAGTATGCGGCCTCATCATTGTTGGAAATGAGGCCCAGAACCACAGTATCATCAGCAAATTTGACAATAGAAGTGGAGCTGTGTGAGGACACGCAGTCGTGGTGTAGTAGAGAGAGTAGAGCAGGGGGCTCAGGACACAGCCCTGCGGGGCTCCTACGTTCAGAGTGATGGGTTGGAGGTGAACTGGCCGACTTTCACCACTTGTGGTCTGGCGGTGAGGAAATCTTGAATCCAGTCACAGAGTGAAGTGTTTAGGCCGAGGTCTGAGAGTTTGACAGCCAGCTTGGTGGGGACTATAGTGTTGAAAGCTGAGCTATAGTCTATGAATAGCAGCCTGACATAGTTGCCTTTTTTACTGTCAATGTGTGTGAGGGACGAATGCAGGACCTGGGAGATGGCATCATCAGTAGACCTATTTTGCCGATAGGCAAACTGAAGAGGGTCCAAAGTAGCAGGGATGGAGGAGCAAATGTGTTTCTTTAATAGTCTCTCAAACACCTTCATGACTGTCGATGTGAGGGCAACTGGACGATAGTCATTCAGGCAAGAGGGTTTACTGTTCTTAGGCACAGGGATTATGACAGATTTTTTAAAGGAGGTGGGAACAACAGAGGTAGCGAGGGACTCATTGAATATTGAAGTAAACAAACCAGCAAGCTGATCGGCGCAGGACCTCAGAACGCGGCCAGTAATCCCATCAGGTCCTGCTGCTTTCCTGACGTTCACTCTCTTAGTTCTCTCCGAACCTCATCCTCCGACACGGTGATAACATGAAACTGCTCTGTCCGTTGCTTCCTGACGTGCTGACAGACCGAGTCGCGCCGCCATTGCATTCAAAGCGGCCGTAGAAAGTGTTTAGCTCTTCTGCCAGTAGCGGATCTGCTCTCGCCTCTGCAGAGGAGTTGTTTCCAGAGGAACAGATGGTCTTCAGTCCCTGCCACATGCGCCGAGAGTCATTGAGCTGGAAATGTGACTCAATTTTCTCCTTGTACCGGCGTTTAGCGGCTCTAACTGCCCGTCGGAGAGAGTAGCACGATGCTTTGTATTCCTGCATGTTCCCTGACAAAATACCGGTGTTGTATGCGGCAGTGCGATGGTTAACCGCATCACGGATTGATCTGTCCACCACGTTTCTGATTTGAGAAAGTCTTTATTGTTACCGTTTCGGTGGCCTGTTCGGTTAGAGTGTTGATAAAGCTTAATGCTACATCCGTGAATTCGCTGACGTCAGATGAACTCGCCGAAACATGTCCCAGTCGACGTCATCAAACCACGCCTGGAGCATAACTTCAGAGTGGGGGGACCAGCGCGACACTTCTCTCTCCACCGGGGGGAGCCTGAACTATCCGTTGTTTGTATTCCGGTGTGAGGAAAATTGCGACATGATCTGATTTTCCGAAAGCCGGCAGTGAGTGGGCTTTGTAGGCATTTTTGAGCGGAGTGTAGCAATGATCGAGTATATTCCGTCTCTGGTTGGACAGGATATATGCTGGTGAAAGTTCGGCATGACTTTCTTTAGGTTTGCTTTGTTAAAGTCCCCCGTAATGATACATGCAGCGTCAGGATGTTTGTTTATATATCCGCTGAGCTCATCATGGAGTTTGGACACAGCCAGCTAGTATCTGCCTGGGGTGATATGTAGACAGCAGTAACGACAATGATGAAAATTCCCGGGGCAGATAGAATGGGCGGCAGATAATGGAGAGATGTTCCAGATGAGGCGAGCAGGAACGCGACAGAATGGAGATATTCCTGGAGTCACACCATTTCTTATTGATCATGAAACACACTCCTCCACCTTTGGTTTTTCGGCCTCGGCTGATCTGTCCATCCGTAAAACAGAGAAGTTATCAGACGGCGTTACAGCGGTGTCCGGGACCGTCGGCGAGAGCCATGTTTCGGTCAACAAAGGATGTTGCAATCTCTAATGTCCGTTGGAAACTTATCCTGGCTCTAAGATCGTCCATCTTATTCTCCAAGGATTGTACATTAGCGAGAAGAATACTCGGAGAGGAGGGCTGTGAGCCCTTCCCCTTAGTCGTTACGAATTCCAGCACGTTTCCGCGGTGTTTCTTTCGCCTCTGCGGTTTTCAGATGATCATTGTTCAACTCGTTGTTCCGAAGTATCTCCAATGGCCACGCTGGGTCCGTGGATAAAGTGACCTGAGTCAGGTTAGTGCAGCGGTGTCCAATATCAAAAGTGTTCTTTTGTCGTACATAATCATTGCAGACGTTACACGTGTAAAAAAAAGTAAAAAGGTTAAAAAAACCACATAAAAGCACAAAAAAGCACTTTTTGAGCGGAGCTAATTCACAGGCGATGAACTCAGCAGCGCCACCGGAAGCTATTATATATTATATAGCATGAGATATATCACCCAGCCCTATATTAAAGATATTTGAGATATTTACTGTAATATAATGAAAAATATACTGTATAAAATATTTGTAGTTTACAAAATGTTTTGATTTAATATCATTATTAATTTAATATTTATTGCATTTTATATAAAGATCTCTTTATATAGATATTAGTCTATACATTACTTTCTTAAAAACACTAAAAATAAATTTAGACTTAAATTTAGAAAAAGAATATTCATTATGAGACATTAACATTTTTAACTATATTAAATTATTAGTATTTTTAATCTGTAAGTGAGGGTTAGATGACAGCAAATGTGATCTGCATGTAAAAATAAAATAAATGAGCATTCACAATTAAATAATTAATCACAGTCAGTCAGGAGATGAATTTTGGGACAATCAGATTTAGCAGTTGCTGATCATTATTTTATATATTAACGATATTTTAGATATTTACTGTTATACAAATTTAAATATATATACTGTATAAAATATTTGTATTTTCCATTTTTTTATAAAATAATTATTAATTTAATATTTGATGCATTTTATATAAAGATCTCTTTTTATAGATATTAAAATTCTATACATTACTTTCTTAAAAACACTGAAAATGAATTTAGTGAATTTAGGCATCAAAAATAGAAAAAAAATAATATTCATTATGAGACTTTTACATTTTTAACTATATTAAAATATTAGTATTTTTTAACTGTAAGTGAGGGTTAGATGACAGCAAATGTGATCTGCATGTAAAAATAAAATAAATGAGCATTCACAATTAAATATCTAATATTGAGTGACTGATAACTGATATGATACAATTATATTATGTATTCCTAGTTTCATACTATCAGCCTATATTAATGTAAATGGTTCCAGTATCATTTTGTCAATAAACGGATGCCGCTTACTAAACTAAAAGGTTACCCAGCTTTGTAACTTTGAAATGAGACTATTTTATTGTGTCATATATGATTTATGGCATTGATTTCATGTTTCATATTTAGGTGAAATCCCTCTCAGCGCTAAACAAGCGGCTGAGTTACTCGAGAAGAGTAATGAACTGAACCGAGATCAGTGGGAAATACTTGTAGCATGTGCTGTCCCAATTTCAAGTGAGCACAAAGCAGTTAATCCATCAGGGATTACCTCCGAATCGTTAATACTGAATGTTACTATAATGAGAGCTAAAGCAATTACTGGCATGTGTGAAATGTCAGGCAAGGTAACTCATTCCAGGGCATAACACGTTTCTTAGCCGGATCGATCGGGAAGGTCTGCTCCGTTTCAAATCTCTCACCTCTTTTGACCCATGTTTTCACTGGAAATTCTTAGGCTACATTGGCGACCTTCTGGATTTTGCCTGGATTGTCTTGTGACTGACATCGAATTTGTCGCTTTTGGCCTTGCATGTATTTAACGTCTGCTTGAATTAATCCTTGTTAGCACTGCGGTCAATTCAGGCAAACACCTAAATAATGCCGCTGAGCAGGTGCCTTTGCTTTTATGGATATTAATAATTTTTTTCTGCAATTAAAACTGTAGTTCAGCCACAAATGAACCCTCAGTCCATCCAAGATGTCAAGATTTCTTCATCAGATTTGGAGAAATGTTGCTTTCTATCTTAGCAATGTCTCAGCAATGAATCCTCTGCAGTGAATGGGTGCCGTCAGAATGAGAGTCTGATAAAAACATCACAATAATGAACAAGTAATCCACACCACTCCAGTCCATCAGTTAACATCTATTGAAGCCAAAAGTTGTGTGTTTGGAAGAAACAAATCCATTATTGAGATGTTTTTTTAAACTAAATTAGTCTAAAAGTCTAAAAATAACACTTCCTCCAGTGAAAAAGTAATCTGGTCTGAATCAGGAGAGAAATCTGCACAGATCAAAACAAATATGTGGCTGGATTTTGATGTGAGGGACAACAGGAGATTTGAAGCGTTATTATGGATTATGGACTCGCTAAACATCTGATGGATTTGTTTCTTTCAGCTCTTGTCTTCTCCAGATTTAACTGATGGACTGGAGTGGTGTGGATTAATTGTGAAGTTTTAATCAGCGTTTGGACTCTCATTCTGACGGCACCCATTCACTGCAGAGCATCCATTGCTGAGCAAGTGATGCAATGCTACATTTCTCCAAATCTGATGAAGAAACAAACTCATCTACTAGTCCTTTATCATTATAATAGCTAACCGTTCTCTGTATTACTGTCAGTTAGTCTCTCTTTGGTGTGTTTTGTTTTGTTACTGTGGAGTGATTCCAGCACCATAACATTAAAGCTTTCACCTATTACCTTAACTTTATTCATATTTAATACATCTTTAACTGTGCTAATTTTTTGGTAATTGAGGAGAGCTTAATAGCAAACTCACTATTCACTCATAACACAATGACCTAAAAAACACTAACAACAGGGAGCATTACACAATTTCTTCTGTAAAATGTCTTTAAAAATCAAGAATGACACTCTGTTACATGCTGTGTGTTTACATCAGTACACAATTGTCTTCCCTTTTTGTACTGTAGAAATAGAAACGAAACTGAAACACAAATTACTGTGTAGGTGTTCAGCTACATCCTAATTTTTTTTATAGTATCCCATTTTTTACAATTGGAATACATTTCAATATAGTATTCATTTAGCAGCTATTGCGTGTTGTATTATGTTAGGGTTTTGAACTTAAGTTGGCCTGTTTTTAATTTTTGCACTTTTTGTGTCTGAGTGAGGAAATAATTAATGTATGTAGACATTGTATGTACTGTATTTGTTGCCAAAACAATAATAAATGATCTACAGTTCATGCCACGCAGCTGTGCTTCACTGTGCAAAGGGTTTTGAAAAAGTGACCATACACAGTAAATTTCCCGGTGTTCAATCAACAGAACTTGGTCAGGTGTACATTATACACCAAGCGGTGTTGATTTAACACCTGGGAATTTGACTGTGTAGTTTTGAGAAACAGGTCGTAGTGTTTGTAAAAAACTTGCCACAGAAACACATAATTGAGCCAGCAGTGTCCTAATGTTTAGTGCACACGTTCAGCTGTCTGAAATTCAGCTGTGATAGTGAAAACTGTCTGCATGATTGTGAAAACAGTCACAGTCAGAAGATTTTTTTAGATATTAAAATTCTATATTGTCATAATCAATCACAAAAAAATGTAGGCATCAAAACAGTATGAAAAAACCTTAACAGCAATCTTCTGTGAGCGCTGGTATTTCCTTCAGGAAACACAAATCTAGTTCAGCTTTACTCTTTTCAAGCTTTTCCTGTGCAAATATTATTGAAACCAATTCAGAAACATCTACATTCAGCTCTGAATCATTAGTCTCTTCTTGACCCAAACTCGCCAGTGTTTACTTTCCAGGGAAGTAAAACTTGATTTAGTAACTCGACATGTAGCAACACGTATAATGGCTTTGGGTTGAGCAAGCAGAGCGAGCCGATTCGTTACAAGCTGCCATTGCTCTTGCACTGAACACAAATCAACCATAATTATGGCTGAAAGGGGATTTCCATTTGATGCCCTTAATAATGCACTTTTAATGCATGTGCCAATTATTGGGTTGTTACAAGACCACATATTGCTAACAATGGAAACGGGAAAACCAGCGTTTATAAGTGAGTCTTCTAGGTTTCTCTTCCTTATTAAAGCCGTGTGAAATCCCCCTCATGCGGGTTTGCTCATCGTCCGTGTCAAATGATAACTTGGGAAGGAAATACGGTGCTCCATGCTATGTTTGGAAAGCAAAAGACAACTCGTGCCACACTTCCTGTTGAAGTCGGCGTGTTTCCCTAGCCTTGTATAATACTGAAAGCATGTTTAGATTAGTCCAAACCTGATTCCTGAGCGTGTTTGATATGGTGCACCTATGGGAGATCTCCATATGCCTGTTTAAACACTGCTTTATTTACACAGCTCACTATGAATGATCGTATCAGTCCAGTTATATGTGTGTTTGTGTGCGTGAATATGACCAACTGATGATCCCCTGTGCAGTATTAAAGTAGATCTCGTGCTTTAATTCATCTAAACACTACATTAGAGGTAAAGTGATGTGGGTTTTAATGGCTGATGCTATATCTAAAGCATCTTATCTAAAGCAGTGCAAAAGGTTGTGGGTTCGATTCCCAGGGAACACACATACTGAATAAATGTATAGCCTGAATGCACTGTAAGTCGCTTTGGATAAAAGCGTCTGCTAAATGCATAAATGTAAATGTTTTGTCATCCTGGTCTGATCTGGGTGTGTGACCGTTCGCAGCTGGCATCATGAAGCCGTTAATCTTGTGAGTTAATTGTTAACCGTGCTTCTTCTCTTAGTGTGGTTTGAGGTTTTTGAGAACACTGTATGGCTTTGTGATATTGCGAACACCTTTGTACAGTATATGAAGAGTGTTGTGTGATGATCACTGTGTCCTGACGTGGCTTTGCTGGACAGTCTGAACGTGCCGGACAGGCTTTCTATGAATCACTCTGAGGATTGGAAATGTGGGTCAAATACCCGAGGTGTCTGCCCTGGGGTGACTCCAGCGATTAATCACATGAAAGAGGTCATATTCTACAGCTTTCTACCATTCATTCACTCGTTAAGTCCACTTGTAGTATTAATCAAGGTTTTATTAACCTTATGCAATCATAATTAGGTTTCACATTAACATTTACGCTTTCTTCCTGACTTTGAGAATTAGACAGTTTTGCTATTGTAATATGTACATACAATTATATATATGTGTGTGTGTGTGTGTGTGTGTGTGTGTGTGTGTGTGTGTGTGTGTGTGTGTGTGTGTGTGTGTGTGTGTGTGTGTGTGTATATGAAGAGTTTATTTGCAAAAACATAACTCTGTTTTTAAACATTTTCAAAAATCATGTTTTTTACTATAATCATGTTTATTGTTTTGTGTTAGTTTAGCTAGTATTTTTGTAATTTTGTACCTAATTAAAAGAACCCAACTGCAGTTTGATTTTAAATTAATTGCACAATGAAAGAAACTTGATTTTTGAAAATGGTTAAAATTAAACAGAGTTATCTGTTTTTGCAAATGAACTCTTCAACACACACATTGTATGTACACACACACACACACACACACACACACACACACAGGAAGAAAGCGTAAATGTTAATGTGAAACACACACACACACACACACACACACACACACACACACACATACTGTGCTTAAAAAGCAACTGGACACACTCATATGCATTCTTTTATGAAGAATCTGATATATGAATGTTTTGATTTTTGGTAACTATAACTAAGCAGCTAACTAAATAAAATATGTAGGCACTAATTAAATTGGTTTTGTAACAAATAATAAAAAACGTGCATTTAATGACACTATACAAAGTGTTATATATTAACTTTGCATTTAATTACAGAAAAATAGTTAATGGTTAATGGTGCAAGTGTAATATGGAAAATTTGAGATCTTTATCTTTTCTGACTGACATATCAATCTCTTCATGTTATTAAGTTCTAGAAACACTGTTGTGATTTGTGTCTTTTGCTATTGGAGCAAATAGGAACACAAAAGATGTATTTGTGGTATTTTCCTTTCACCACTGCAGACGTTTCTTGAGTTCTGAGAACATGTAAATGTGTGCAGGGCCAGTAGTTTCATCTCTGTCCTACTATCCTCACGCCTAGCGCCCACACAGGCTGATCCTCCGTCCGTCTGTATCACATTACTGCGCTCTGGACTCTCAGTAGGGAGAGTTTGTGTTCGTCAG
This sequence comes from Ptychobarbus kaznakovi, assembly GCA_027422405.1. NCBI lineage: Eukaryota > Metazoa > Chordata > Actinopteri > Cypriniformes > Cyprinidae > Ptychobarbus > Ptychobarbus kaznakovi. The sequence goes on from CM049808.1 coordinate 1,374,492, forward strand.
CCTGTGTTTCTGTAACCGCTGAGACCCTGCAGGACGAGGCAGCTGCCCTGCGGTCCTATCATACCGGATAGAATGACCCAAAAACACTCAAAACATAACAAATACGTCCCAACAACAGCACTTGTTTCGCTCGACAGCATGGAAAAATAAATGCATGTGAGATATTTGAGCTTTGTCATTTAATTTTAGACTCTGGCATGATCAAGCATTAAGAATAGAGCTGATTCTGCTTATGCAATAAGGAAAAATCATTACTCTGAATAGAAAAGAATTGATTCGTTTCTGACTGTGCCACTTTTGGTATGAAAACACCTTTCAGAGAATGATTCCTCCAGCTTTCGGCAGGTTTTCCCTTTAAACCGAGGGACGTAATAACGGCGGTAATCTCCAGCAACAAAGAGCAGCTTTGAAGTGCTCCATCAAGAACTTCTGGTCTTATTAGACAACGTCTGAGACCGCTGGAAATACGTCTCCAATGCATTCTTGTGTAATCGAATGCATGTTTAATTTCAAATTACAACACAATAGGATGGTCATACAATTTCAGTGTTATTTTAGTGTCTATTAACAGTTGGAATACTTTCATTGTTATATTTTACATTTTTGTAATTTTTTATTTTTTTTAGTACTATAGTATGATAGTTTTTAATATTATTCATTTTTAAATCTGTCTATATAATTTTAAATACATTTTTATTTTGGTTTTAGTTATTTAAATTTTGATTAAATGAAAATGAGAAACATTTCTTTTACAACTAGATGAATAAAATACGTTATTTTTGAAAAATATGTTTGAATTAATTTCAACGTGTATTTTATTTCAAGTAACATAAATGGTTTTAGTTTTATGGTTTTCATTTAAGTTTAACTTTTTAAAATTTTAAATTCTATGAAATAAGCCAGATTAAAAAATAATGACACAAACTTTTTTGTGGAATATTAGCTGACAGAAATACACCTGTACTTTTTAAAAGTTTATTTCTAGGTTTAAATGGTTGTTTTTAAATTCTATATAAATAAAATTGAAAAGTTTTAATTTGACTTTTATGTAGAATTTGTTTTAAATCCAGTCTTTATCAAGGTTTGTCCCAAGTAGAAAATTGTGAAGCCCCAAGGCATTGGATCTTTATATTCATATATATTTATATAATGAACTGTAAATAGTACAAGTTTCTGGCTGAAATACGGTCAGTCTTTGAGATTGATTGATTGATTGATTTTATTTGACCTTTTTTTGTGTCAAAAAAAAAAATACGATACACCACACAATTGTACCATACATTAAAACACACAAAAAAAAACAAAGTCAGGATAACACAATAAAGCCCTAGGGCTTATTTCCATTGTGGTCCCATAGGGAAAAGGGGAGGGGAGGGAACAAAACAAAAACACGAAAAACAGATCAAACATCAATCATCACATCCATATATATACATACTGCATACATATACATACATACATACTTACATATATATACATATATACATATATATACATTAGACATACACACACATACATATCACTACATAATATACATACAACACATACACAAAATAATCTATCAAAAACAAAACGATAAAAAACATTATCATACTAAAATTGGCATCTAAGCCATTTTTTCAATGCCTTCTTAAAACCTCCTAAACTTCTAATCATCTTTAAATTTCCTGGCAACCTGTTCCACAAGCTTGTTGCTACATACATAAAGGACTCTTTACCTAAATTACTCTTAACTCTAGGAGGTACAAAATCAGTAAGGCTGCCCCTTGTGGAGTAGCTGTGAACATCTCTCACTCTATTAAAATAATTAATCAAATATTTAGGGACAACCCCATACACAGTCCTATGTACCATGCACAGGTGAATCTGAGAGACTCGATCTTCTATTTTTAACCAGTGGTCCAATGTCTCAAAATGAGAAGTATCAAGATGAGATCTGTATTTCATGGGGAGGTTCTGGAAAATAAGCCTTATGCCCCATTTTGAGCAAGTCTGAAGCCAGTGTTAATGTTTCAGGTGCTTTTTGACATCTGCTGGTGTTGGTCCATTATACCAAGAGCAACATGCATAGTCAAAATATGGTTGAATTAAAGCATTTGCCAGAGTTAACATCGCTTTCTTGTCCAGAAACCTTGAGATTCTGGCCAAGAAACGTACTCTTTGATTTACCTTGGTAATAACCTTTTGCGCTTGGCCCACTCCCGACAAGTGGCAATCCAACAAACAACCAAGGTAACTAACTGATTCCTTTACATTAATCTCATTATCTCCAACTAAAACCTTAAAACCAGGAGATCTTTTCAATCTTATTTTTGACCCAAACAATATGGCTTCCGTTTTCCCTAAGTGAAGCGATAGCCTATTGTCTAACATCCACCTACTGACATTCGATAGTTCTACACTAAGGGTTCTTTCAACTATGTTCTTATCCTTATCCAATAAGATTGTGTCTTATTGACAGAGTAAGAGCGGTTCAGAACTGATATAACTGATATGAAGCATACAGGTGCATCTCAATAAATTAGATTGTCATGAAAAAGTTAATTTGTTTCAGTAATTCAACTCAAATTGCGAAACTCGTGTATTAAATAAATTCAATGCACACAGACTGAAGTAGTTTAAGTCTTTGGTTCTTTTAATTGTGATGATTTTGGCTCACATTTAACAAAAACCCACCAATTCACTCTCAACAAATTAGAATACTTCATAAGACCAATAATTTATTTTTTTTAGTGCATTGTTGGCCTTCTGGAAAGTATGTTCATGTACTGTGTATATAATCAATACTTGGTAGAGGCTCCTTTTGCTTTAATTACTGCCTCAATTTGAGTTGAATTACTGAAATAAATGAACTTTTCCACGACATTCAGATTTATTGAGATGCACATGTATTTGTTCACTGAAACCATTTACTTTCCTTGTCTGCAAGCCAAAATATCACCATATAAAGCGTTTCTTCCTGACGTGCCTGAGACTGCAGGTTTGCTTGCTCTGGATGTTTATCAGTGATGCGTTGTTAGTGAGGTGTTTCCTCTGAGATCAGATCTAGTGTAAAAACCAGGCAAAGGGTGAAAGCTTTTGTGTTTTGCACTTCTCTTTCAGAAATGCATGTGTCATTGCCATCTCTCACCCCTCCTGTTCCTGTCGACACAGGGCCATTCTGGATTGTTAAACGATTTCACGGTGACGGTGTGTTTGTAGATTTATTAGAAAGACCGGAAATGTGCCTTTAGTTCACTGCAGCAAATAAAATAATCTTGATTTCTTAGAAAGATAAGACTGGTTTTCAGAGAATCATGATTTAGTTAGTTTCAGTTTATTTTTTACGTTAGTTTTTTTTTTCAAATTCAAATAAACTTAAAAAAATAAAATAAATAAGAATTTAACTTAATCTTACTTTGAGATTTAAAGATCTTTAAATTTTACTTAATTAAATGTTAAATTAAACCTGATTATAGACTTAGATCTTAGTACTTGAATAAAAATAATGTATATTTACACACACACACACACACACACACACACACACACACACACACACACACACACACACACACACACACACACACACACACACACACACACACACACACACACACACACATATATATTTGTTTACATAATATATGTGTGTGTACTGTATATTTATTATGAATATATAAACACATACACATACATGTATATATTTAAGAAAAGTATGTTGTTTATATATTTATATATAATATAAAATATAAGAATAAGAATATATAAATCTGCAAATGTAAATATTTTCAAATAGATACTGTATGTGTGTATTTATCTATGCATAATAAATATACAATTTACACACACATATATCATGTAAACAAAAAACTTATTTGGATGCCATTAATCACGATTAATTGTTTGACAGCGCTGATCACTAATATATATAAATATAACTTCATAAAATGGTTAAATGTCTTCTCTCCCCAAGTATTATGATAGGATTCTCTACTTAAAAAGCACTCAGCATTGCCACTATATTGCATATTGCTTTCTTGAAATAGAATATACACAGCCTTGAAATCATATAAACATATATCCTTTATAAGATCTGGCATAGTTAAACAAAAATGTGTATGGTTCATGTGTGAATTGTGATATCCTTGGGCTTTGCCTGCAGCTCTGCTGTCAATATAATGCATGTAATATGAGACGAGTGCCTCCAGAGGTTCAGGAAAGAGCCGAACATGTAAACTCTCAAGGAATGTTCCTCTTCTGGTTTGCTAGGTGTGTTTGCATAATTCACTGATCAAGATGAATAGAGGCGCACAAAGCAAACGCTGACCTTCCTGCAGTCTTGAGGAAGAGAACGCCCCAGGGCTCGCAAAATATCGAAATCCCTGGTAGGTACTCTTCACATTTTGGTAGCCTGAAAATGAATTTAACTAGCCCAAATAAATAAAAAAAGACCATAAATGTCAATCAAAAACTCTGCAAATATCTACAGAATTATTACGAATCAATTTAAGGCAATTTCTGAACATGCTGCACGAGTAAAATGAACTCCGTATGCTTGGACAAGATCTATGGGAACATATTAAGCCATAAAATGACATGATTTCCAATTCAGATTTCCACAAAAACTTATACAAAGGTATTTCAACCTTTAAATCATTTTATGGAAATGAGTAAGTCAAACATATGATTTATTATTTTAATTTAAAACAAATATTACTGTGTAAATGGTTTAGATTTTTAGAAAGCACATTAGCTTCTTTCACATGCACAACCGTGTGTGTTACGATCTACATTAGTCCGCATCAGAAATAAATGTTTGGTGGTGAGACGCTGTGCGACGTCTCCAGACACAGAAAAGCCTACAAGAACCCAAACAACCACGGTCACGTGCAGCAAAAAGAGACGCTTTATTTACACTCCAAACAAAGTAGTAACAAAAGCGTATTAATTTCAGAAGGGGCAAGGCCAAAATAACAAACATAAAGAATCAATCTGTTATAACCCAACTGACCAAGCTTCAAAGAAAAGAAAATACTAAACTAACTCTCTAAACTAACACAGGAGATGATAGGTCATACAAAACAAAATCGCACCCGCCTTCCTACTAAACCCAAAAGACATGAATTAAAGCTTAATAGTTGTAATGGGCAACTGAAGTTAACACTCACTTCTCTTTAAATTAAGTCTCAGTCTTAAGGCCGGTACACACCAAGCCGACGGTTGGCCGTCGGGCAGTTTTTGTTCGTCGGCCGACTAAGTTTTCTCAGTGTGTTCCGCACCGTCGGCTGAAGTTGGTCCTCGTCGGCTTGTTTTCGGCCGATTCGACATGTTGAATCGGCGTCGGAGCTCGTCGGTCAGTCGGGCCATCTGATCATTCTGATTGGCTGTTCAGCTGGCGAACCAGTGCGCGAGAAAAAAAGAGTATCCATGGTTTCACCCATTTAGTGCGCTTTCTCCGTATTTTTCGCGGCCGCTTCTTCTTTTCCTCTTCCACAAGCAGAAGACCAAGGGCTGACAACGCCAGTGCCATTTGCAAAGTGTCAGACATTTCCGAAATATCATGAATCCGTCTGTGGTGAGCGAGATTCTGTGCTGCTTTTTCAGGCACCTTTGTTTATGTTTTGTATCCCTTTAGCTCTTCCGGTTTCCAGCTTTGAGTAACAAACACAGACTATTGCCACCTGCTGGTACGGAAAGGGATTTCTTCTACGCAGGCGCAGAACGGATGTGATACTTGGCCGTCGGGTGTCGAGCGTCGGCTTGGTGTGTCAGGGCAACTTTGAACCCAGACGCTGCCGACGTCGGCCGACTCCGCAGTCTGATTTCGTCGCCACTAGTTCGTCGGCTTGGTGTGTACAGGTCTTTAGCTGTAATCAATGAGACCAAAGACAGAAACTCTACTTCAACAGTCTCAACACAATTCAGATAAAGATCACCAAGTCACTAGTGATGGGACGTTCGACACCGAGGCTTCGAAGCTTGTATCGGAGCTTGATTCGTTTTGCCAAAAGCATGTGATCTATACGTCATGCGCCTGAAAACCACGTGACTGCTTCAGTATCTGCTTCAAATGAAGCAAACCTTAGCGCCGTCTCCTTTACATTATAATACGTTAGCATTGTTTTCTTTTTATCCTGATTTATATATTATGGTCAAATTAACTTTGCCCCTGAAATAACAGTTTAAGGACTGAGGCAGAGTTAACATTGACAGATCACAGATTTAACTAATGAGTTTATGATTTATTTATTTGAATTATTTTTGTGGCAGTACACCGACACAAACGAATGACTTTGCCAATGGTCATTATTTTTTACAATAAATAAAACAAGGAATCAGTAGTGGAAGCAGATGTGAAACCAGCAGCTGTAATGAATCACAGCACTTTGGAAGGCGTTGTTCATTTTTAAGACTACTAGATGGCCACAGCATGAACCGTTTTAAAAAGCTTCGAGTAATGAACCTTTTTCCGATACGATTGGGTTTAAAGCTTTGGTTCAGATCGCTTCACTTCGCCATCAATACAAGTCACCAAACGACGGCTCCACACTGAATTCTGGAGGTTAAGGACAAGATCTCAGCCGCCACCAACCACTGGTCTGAAGGCAGCTGTAGTTTAAATACTCTTTCTCCTCTCCATCACCCAATCACAGCAGAGCTCTAGTTATCAACCTCAGGTCTGTGGGGAGAGAGAGAGAGACCGAGAGAAGACACAGATTTCACACAGCAACAGAACCTTACGGCTCTAGACGTAACAGTGTGTTTGCTGCGTAAAACCATGGCTCGATACGCACAATTGTGCATTGATCTAAACATAAGATGCAAATTCATTCTCTGCCACGAGGTGGCGCTTTAAGAGCGGCCGCTGAAATTAAGCACTTCCCCGGTTAACGGTATACAAAGCAGTACCAGGCTCATAAACGCTGCTTCATCAGGCATTTTATAGGCAAGATTAAATGAAAATGCCAACGATTAGTTTCTGAGGACACTCGGTTCCCTTCAGAGATACATTCATATAAAGACATCCGTGCCGTGTTTTGACTTTAAAGCATGCAGCGCTGATATTTATTCAATGATATCATTGCCTTTTAAAGTTTAATCTAGCCATATCACGATTCTTGCCTTTCCACCCACAACTGGAAGACCTCTTGAAATGACAATTAAGACTTTTCTTATGCCATTTAACATATTTAAAAATGTTTAAGGCCTTAAAACAGTGTTTCTCAACCCTGGTCCTGGGCAACACTGCACATTTTGTGTGTCTCCCTAATCAAACACATAACTCATGAGCTCATTAGAAGAAACCCCAGGACCTGAAATGGATGTGTCCGATAGGGGAGACATACAAAATGTGCAGTGTTGGGGGGTGCCCAGGACCAGGGTTGAGAAACACTGCATTAAAAAATGCCCTGCCCTGTATTTAAGGTAGCCCGTCGGGCAGCGCGGTCGGTGTACATTTTGGTAGCCCGACTGGAAAACACAATAGCCCCAGGACGTCGGGCTAGAGATTGTACGAGCTCTGCGACCGTCTGGATCAGAACAGACGAGCTTTAACACGCGTAATCCTTTAAGACAGAAACACTAAGGTGTTACAAACACACTCCATATCGGCTCTTCCCTTCAGCTAGCTTTGTGTGAAAGAGAGAAACATATTGTGTGCAGTTTATTTCATTTAAAATATATGCACCATTTCAGCTACAACACTAAACGCATCACAGGTTACAGATTTAGGTTATGAAAACATTGTGTGAACATTGTTTTGAAATGTTTTTGAAAAGTTGAAATGTCCAATTCTTGTCATGATTAGAACGATATTTAAAGGTTACAGAAATGTTCCTCATAACATTGCACTAAATAAAACAATATTTAAATGTTTTTTTTTTATATTCTAAGAACGTTAAAATGTTTGGTGATGAGTTTTTGGCTCATTTAAAGTCACACCAGAGGTGTTCAGCTGCTTTCTGCAGACCAGTCAAGTTCTTCCACACTGACTGAATCATCATTTCTCTTTGATTCTTGTCTTATGCACAGAGACACTGTCATGTTCGAATAGAAAAGGGTCCAAACTGCTGCTATAAAATTAGAAGCACACAATTCCCTAGAATATCATTATATGCTTAAACATTAAGATTTGTACTCATGGAGATTACTAAAGTAGTCAAACCTTTCATTAGAAGGGGGTGACCCAATACTTTTGGCAATATAGTGTATATCAGTTGGTGGATCTGGGTTTGCTCTCCTGACGGCACACACACACACACACGCACACATGCATACACACACACACGCACGCACGCACGCACGCACGCACGCACATACACACACGCACACACACACACACACACACGCACACACACCACACACACACACACACACACACCACGCACACGCACATGCACCACACACACACACACACACGCACACACACACACACACACTATGTTTACACTATGTCTACACTAAACTCACACATGCCCTCACACACACACACTCACCACTATGTCCTCATGTCACACACACACACCACACACACACACGCCACACACACACACACACACACACACACACACACACACACACACACACACACACACACACACATCAGAGCGATGCTGACAGACAGAGAGGAACGGCAGCTGTGTTTATATTACTGAGGGTGCAGGGGAAGGCTGTCTGGTCTCTGTTGAATTTGTTAGTATATCATTTTTCTTTTTTTTTGGTTGAGTCAGTTTTAATATCATTCTAGTTTGCAGACAATACTGATATTTATTTTCAAGAAAAAGTTTATATGCAAATGCAGTTACATTATGTTCTCTATATCAACCCCAAACATTGCAATACAATTCACATGATATATTTCATATCAATAATAAAAGATAATAAAATAATAGATTAGATAAAAAATTGGCATTGAAAGAATTTTCATTTAGAAATTGCTAGAAAAGTTAAAAAATAATTGAATCGAATATTGAATTAAAGATGACATTTTGAAGTAGAAAAACTTAAATAGTATTTTATTGGTAAAATGTACTCCAATATTGTAAATACTCAGAAACCCGGGGCCTGTACCATGAAGCAGGTTTAACTGGCTACGCAGGTAAGTTTCATCTTAGTTTGCACCAATCCTGGGTTTTAGGTACCATGATAGTGGCTTGGCTTTTAGCTGCGTTCATTGCATAGTAAGTTACACTCCACGGATAACCTGCTCCGGGGCAGCTTATGTTCTGAGTTAGATCTCAAACTGAAATCGGACCAATCAGATGTGAGCAAAGTAACACATGTCTGACACAAAAAAAGCCACTCCCCTAGTTTCTCTTCCTACAAATCAAAGGTCACTATGACGTACCTTAAAAAAAGAAATACAACAAAATTGTCTGGCTTTAATGATAATTATATGATTTATATTATTATTACTATAGTACACACAAGCACTTTTATTATAAAGCATTTATTTTAAATGAATATTAATATATACAGATCATATGTCATATAAATAAGTGGTAGAATCAATAGACAACACTTTAGAAATGGCTACATGTGACCTTACATAGTCTCTATCACACGTTTCACTCGTGACTGCACTGATAGAGAGATCATTTCCTTCATTTGTCCTCTTTCATGGACAAGTACTTCAGTGGAAATGCGTTTAAATTCCTCATATTCTTTAATCTCTTCACCTTTAACAAACGAGGTTTGAATCTCGCTGGCTTTCTCGTGAGCTTGCTCTGTGTTGTGATTGGCTGTTCGCCGCTGATGTCACACATTCATGTGCACGGGCTTCATTAACTCAGGATCAAGCCTGAGTTGACAGAGAAAGTTGATGATCAGCTTCATGGTACCAACAAAGCCAGATTGTAGTGGTTTGGATTTGTCTAGTCAATACTTATCCTATAAATCTGAATTTGTTCATCCACCATCATGGTACAGGCCCCTGTTATAGCTGTAGGATTGTTAAAAATAGTGAACAATAGAGTTTTCTTTTGACGGTTTAAATGAGGTGAATATTGATCTTTATGAGAATGAATCATGAATAGGTCTGCTGTACTGATTGAAGGAAGTACTTGTGTGGAGAGACCAGGTGGAATAAAAAATGCCTAATCTATTATAAACTACTTGTGCACTGAGCAGTGTGCTTGAAATACATTAACATGACCGAGGGGAGAAACTCATTGTGACCTTATAAGAAACTGCATGTCATTTGAAGGCCGTGGCTCAGATAAAAGGAACAGAACCGCTAGAGCCGGCCAAGAACCTGCCGCACAAGGACTTCATCCAAGTTCAGAGAGCATGTGCATGAAAACCTCGCTCTGTGAGCTTCATGAAAGTGAAAGTGACGTGACATACAGCCAAGTATGGTGACCCATACTCGGAATCCGTGCTCTGCATTTAACCCATCCAAAGTGCACACACACAGCAGTGACACACACACACACCGTGAACACACACCCGAGCAGTGGGAAGCCATTTATGCTGCGGCACCCGTGGAGCATTTGGGGTTCGGTGCCTTGCTCAAGAGCACCTCATCATGGTATTGAAGATGGAGAGAGCGCTGGACATTCACTCTACAATCCCTGCCGGCCCGAGACTCAAACTCGCAACCTTTCGATTACAAGTCCAACTCTCTAACCATTAGGCCACGACTTCCCCTTTAAAGGTGTCCTTCACCAATGAATAAACATCTATCATCCTCACATTTTAAAAGCAACACAAAAGATTTATAATGTAAGTCCATGCAACTTGTGCTTCTATAATTCAGGTCTGCTGAAGCCATCGCTTTGTGTGAGGAACAGACTGAAATTTAAAGTGTTAGTTCACCAAAATTAAGTCTTCATGTCCACGATGGCCACCTGTCTTCTGAACGAACATGACACAACGACCTAGGCTGGATATCAAGATTTTCACTAATGTCTTAAACCTCAGTCTGTTACTCATAAAAAGCTGTCGTATGGGTTCAGAAGACTTGTGCTTTTCTGATGCTTTTCATCCATTATGATGCTTGAAAGACTTATGGTCATTGCACACTGAGTCTGAAATGTTCGCATGCGTTTTTAATTTTTTCGTATTCCCCATCCTTTCCTATCAAAATGCATGCTACGGATGCGAAAATGCATCGAACCTGATCAATATTTTTTTTAAGGATGAAAGTTTCGGAGGCAGTGTGCAAATGTGATTGACACAACGTGAGGTCATATTTATTTTTTACATGCGAAAATTTCGGAAAACCTTTAGTCTTCGTTCATTGATTTATTGCAAGACTTTGAAAGTCAATGAAATTAACAAAATGTACAAGTTTCTTCTGTTGTGCTCCTGTGAAGAAAGAAAGCATAAAGAGAAGTAATGCTGTTTAACCCTCAATTCTTGGCCATTTTGGCCCAAAGAGGATTTTCTTTTACCTTACTGACTTTACTCGCTTGGGGTATAACAGCTTCCTTAGTCATTTTTGGGACTTTACTTGTTAGTAACAAGTTGTTACACTTGAGATGCTCAAATTCAAACAATGGCCAGCCGACAGAAAATTGCTTATACATTTCTTGTTATACTATTATCACCAAACGTTAGATTCAATGTTTTAGTCAGTGTGTTTTCTTTCAATCAGCACAGGTTTTGTGCTTGCTTCTGGATCTGATTGATCGCAGGCCTCATTGATCTGAGCTCATGCACTTCAGTTTATATATCCACAAATAATGCTTTTCTTACTCAAAAACTGAGGTGCATGAGTTCAGAGCAATCAGTTCAAAAAAGAAATACAAAACCTGTGCTAATTGAAAGAAAACGAGTTGATAAAAAATAGAAAGGTAATAACAAGAAGAATTTTTTATTTGTCACATACACAATTATACAGAGTATAAGCAGCAGTGAAATGTGTTTTCTGCATTTAACCCATCCGAGTGCACACACACCTGGAGCAGTGGACACACACACACACACACACACACACCTGGAGCAACACACACACACACACACACACACACACCTGGAGCAGTGGACACACACACACACACACACACACACACACACACACACACACACACACACACACACAACTGGAGCAATGGTGGACACACACACACACACACACACACACACTGGAGCAGTGGAACACACACACACACACACACACACACACACACACACACACACACACACTTGGGGCAGTGGGCAGCCGAGGGAGCAGTTGGGGGTTCGGTGCCTTGTCCAAGGGTCTCACCTCAGTCGTGGACAATTCCTGCCTGGAGCCGAGATTCGAACCCACAACCTCAGGTTACAAGTCCAACGCTCTATCATTAGGCTACGGCTGCCCATGGCATAATGAGGGATTTACTGCCAATTTTTGAATGGGAACACCAAATAAGGTAAAGCCTTTTGAGCACAGCCCAGGAGTTAGTAGTAAATCTGTCACTGTTTTGTGTTTGTGATTCCTAAAAACATTTAAACATGTTAAATGTCTGATGAGCAGATGTTAGTAGCTAAACAGATCGCATCCAGCTCTCTCTTAGAAACTGTTATCCTGAGAAGGTCATTTTAAATTAATGCAAGCAGCTGCTGTAGCATCTGAAACACACCAGGGAGCTGCTTGTGTTATTCTGCCATTCACCTCGAGTTTAAAGAGCAGAAATCACCTTGTGTTGAACAGATTTGTGCATTTGACCTCATAACCTCATAACTAAGGCGGTGCAGAGAGGTGTCTTCCCTTCAAACCGCAGCCTGCATCCTGTAAGAGCAACGACGGGTCTTCAGCTCGACAGCAGTCTGCTGTCAGTATCCTCACATTCACACAGCATGACCCAGTGCTGGGGACACTTACTTTTACAAGAATGCGTTACTACCTACTTACTTATGGAAAGTAATGCATTACGTTGTTTGTAATGCATTGACATTTATGCATTTAGCAGACGCTTTTATCCAAAGCGACTTACAGTGCATTCAGGTTATACATTTATTGTCAGTATGTGTGTTCCCTGGGAATCGAACCCACAACCTTTGCGCTGCTAACACAATGCTCTACCACTGAGCCACAGGAACACATTGACTGTTGTTTGTCACTTTTTAAATCTGGGGTGGGCTTGTTTGTTTATTTTTAATAAAAAAATAGATTTATCATGCACTCCTAAAAGATACATTCATGTTCCTGAGCTCCTATGTAATTTATCATTTTTATCATAATTAAAAAAAATATAAATTCATATGTGTTTATATTTGAGTTCCAGTGTAATTTATTGTGTTTATCCTATTCCAAACAAACAGATATTTTCTTGTAAATGAAAAAGTAATGCAATACTTTACTAGTTATTTGGAATAAGTAATCTGATTACTGTTTACCTGCGTTGCTTGTGATGTGTAACCCCTAACATCTTTCTAAACATGATGAGAGATGGAAGTGACATACATGTCCTCCATTATCAAGCCTGCTTTATTTTCTCTCACTGGATTGAATGCTGTGCATTTGGTATCTCGCGCGATGGCTGCCGTTTGGATTTCCCTGAGTTTAATCAGGTGATCAGGCTAGACTCTAGAGTGGAGCTTCATGGTGATTAGAAACGAGAGAAGGGAACACAAATACACATCTGAGCTCTCTTCCCCGGCTCTGTTTGCGCTTGATTAGAGAATACGGCTCTCTGGAGATGTCTTTTATAGTGACGGTTGCCACACTGGAGTCTGTCGTGACTGAGGAATAGTGGATGACTGTTGTTTGTCAAAGTCTTGTCATCCAAGGTGTTATGAAATATCTTTTTATTGTTGTGTATAACTGATTCTTGAGACCTGGGACAAAACAAAGACTTAAAATGATAAGAAAATCACTAGAGCTTGACATGAAAATCTCTGTTATTACCTGATTTATCTATCAATGTTTTCAAAAATATCTGACATATAATGAACCTTTTGCTTTATTTCAGGACACAGGAATATTTATTTAAAATAACAATTAACAACAAAACATAACTGAATTAAATCATCTTAAGTTCTAGTCAATTTAGACATCACAATTGCATTATAATGTACATTATGAACAATGGATATTTACTTTTAGATTTGCTGCAGATGAACAGATTTAACACTTATTAAATTTGTTGTGTTTTTAAAGATGAAGCAAGAATGGAGCTAATCGAAATGTAAAAAATAGAAGAAATGAGCATAAAATATTAAATACCACACATCAGTTGATAAATCCAATATCAAATGATACATTTAAAAAAAACTGTAATACCTGCTGAATTAATTATGGTACCAATTTATCATACACTCCTAAAAGATACATATTCATATTACTGAGCTCCTGTGTAATTTAGATTTTAAATATACATGTCTCTGCTTATATTGTGAATTCCAATGTAATTTATTATTTTTAATCGTAATTTTGAAAAATATTCATAAACATTGATATTTCTGTTTATGTTATGAGTTCTAGGTTGTAATTTTTTTATCATAATTAAAAAAGTTCTGATATTTCTGCTTATATTGTGAATTCTAATGGAATTTATATTTCATCATAACGTTTAAAAAGCATTCAAAGTATGCATATTTATTCACTTTATATATTAACTTGAGCTCATAAAGAGACACCATGCTCTACATGACAGCTCAAATAATTTAGATTGAACATAAAAATATATAATAATATTGTTTGTGCATGTTTGTGGTCTTTTTTGAAACTCAAACAGTAGAGCATGATGCTCATATGATAACGTGTTCACTTCTCACACAAATGTCCATGCATGAACTGATTGAAATCAAACAGACCCCTGTTCTTTGTGCTTCATATGATATCATGTCGTGAATCTGAACTGATGTTGGTGTTCATCGCGTTTGCTCATGTTCCCTCAGGACTACAATCTCACGAAGCACACAAACCTGCCGGATCTCCCAGCATGCTTTCAGCTGTCCGTCCTGCCATGGACTCCCTGCATCTACCTGTGGCTCGCGTCTCCCTTCTACATCCTCTTCCTCAAGATGAACAACAGAGGCTACATCATGATGTCTGTACTGAACAGAATCAAAACGGTAGGAGGTGTGAACGTCTCTGAGGTGTGCTGGGGTTCTCTGCTATCTCTTCGTAATGATTCGTTGTAGAGATCGACCGATATATCGGTTTACCGATATTTTTCCCCGATAATTAAGCATTTTACCATAATCGGATATCGGTTTTGAAAAAAACGATAACCGACACAATTATACAGAGTATACCAGCAGTGAAATGTGTTCTCTGCATTTGACACACACACACACACACACACACACACACACACACACACACACACACACACACACACACACACACACACACACACACACACTGGAGCAGTGGAACACACACACACACACACACACACACACACACACACACACACACACACCTGGAGCAGTGGACACACACACACACACACACACACACACACACACACACACACACACACACACCTGGAGCAGTGGGCACACACACACACACACACACACACACACACACACACACACACACACACACACACACACACACACACACACACACACACACACACATCTGGAGCAGTGGGCACTGTTCACTCAGGAGAAGCTCCAGCACGAACACCGCATGTAACTTTATACAAGATTCACTCGTTTGAAACACACTAAATTATATTAACATTTACTATAGAACCATTATTTCACCAATAAACATCTAAATAAATACATCTCTATCGAAATTAATTATTTATTATCTCCGCAAGCGATCGCAGTTTGAGTATAGTTCTGTGTAAATAGATAAACCGCGCTGTCAGCAGTTTTCATAATCTAGAATAACAAAAACATTTTAATAATTCTGATAAAACAGTTAAGAAATGCAATAAAATACGATGTTTTGTTTGTTATAGCTTATTTCAATATTCCAGAGAATATTATTCAGTGAATTATTCTTCACTCTTTAGTCTATTAAACAGATTATAAACCTAAAACTGTAGTTTAAAATGAAGTTGATATGACTTCTGTCCTTTATTTTCTCCATTTGAAAACATTAGACATTCTTTTGCTTATTGTTCATATCAGTGTTGCTGATGATGCTTTTTATAAATAAAATGTTTTTGTTGTAATTTGAAGATAAAATTTTACATGAAAATGTTAATTTTCAACAGTTTTTTGTTGTTGTTAAGATGACTGAAAGCGAAGAATGGA
Organism: Ptychobarbus kaznakovi; assembly: GCA_027422405.1. Taxonomy (NCBI): domain Eukaryota; kingdom Metazoa; phylum Chordata; class Actinopteri; order Cypriniformes; family Cyprinidae; genus Ptychobarbus; species Ptychobarbus kaznakovi. The sequence goes on from CM049808.1 coordinate 1,390,620, forward strand.
CTTCACTCTGTTATTTATTTACTTTATAACAGTAAATAAATATCGGTTCTGCATATCGGTTATCGGGTACATAAACGTACAAATAATCGGTATCGGTTATAAAAAATCAATATCGGTCGATCACTAATTCGTTGTATTTGTGTGTGCAGGTCCTCGGCTTGTTATTGTGGATCGTATGCTGGACAGACATGTTTTCTTCATTTCACGAGATGAGCCAGAATCAGTCTAAACCCCCAATATATTTCATAACTCCTCTGATAGTTGGCATGACAATGGTAAGTGTGAACAGACGCTGGATATGTCGGTTGTGTCCCGTGTGTCAGATCAGTATAGAGTGAGCTTTCAGACCTCTCTAGTCCTCTTTCAACAATGACTCGTTCTCATAACCTCCACGCATGTCTGAAAACAGATCAACACATCAGCAGCATGAACATGGAGCACATGATTTGTTTTATGAATCTGTGCAATTCAGGCACTTTTGTTCCTTTTCATAAAAGCACAGCGGAAAATTGTGACCCTTTAATTATAGTAGAGCTTGTGGACAATAGTCTCAGTTATACTCAGTTATAACTGACCCCAGTGTTGTTCGAGTTTTCAAGTATCTAGTTTTATTTATTTTTTTATATTTCAGTTTGAGCTATTTTAGTGCATCAAGTTAAACTAAGTGCAAATGAGAAATGTTGCAATGGAAACTAGCTGAAATAAAACTCTCAGATAATGTTTGTTTCATTTCAAATAATGAAAATGTTTTTAGTTACTTTAATAACCCTTGTATTATGTCAAAATTCTGGGTAATTCAATTGTTATGCTCAGAGAGGCCTTAATTAGATTTAATACAATTCACCATAATCACATGAATGAATGAAAATCTGGTAAAACTGTGAAACTTCAATATTAATGCTGCTCAAACATAAAAATAAAGTTAACATGAAAATATACAATTTTATGTTTTTTATATTAATATTAGAAACTGTATTTTATTTTTTGCTTTGTTTTTAAATTGTAAAAAGAAAGATTGTTTATTAGCTACAAAATACTTTTTCACTTAATGCAATGCTCAAATATTATATATGAAATATAGACATATCTAATAATATTTATATAGTTTGTGCATGTTGTGCATTTGTATATATATTTTTGTGGGCTTTGCTGAAGCTCAAACAGTAGAGCATGATGCTCACAGTAATCATGGGTTCGATTCACATCAACATTTGCATGCATGAACTGATTCAATGCAGCCTACATTTCTTAGGTCACAAGTAATCTAAAAGTAATCTAAAAAAGTAACTTAAATGTGTAATGTAACGGATTACATTACTAACTACAATTTTTGTCATGTAATTTGGAACAAATAGGCTAAATATTTATGACACTGTATGTCTCCAATTACAGTTGAAGTCAAAAGTTTACATACACCTTGCAGAATCTGCAAAATGTTTATTATTTTACCAAGTAAGAGGGATCATATAAAACACGTGAAAACTTTTTGAATTTGAAGATCAGGGTAAAGTTAACATAAGTTTTCTTCTGGAAACATGTAACTTATCTTCTGTAGCTTCTGAAGAGGTTCTGTAGCTTTTTTCTAAATTTAAAAATATGATATTTAGGCAAAACAAAAAAAATATAAACATCTTCATTCTGTTCAAAAGTTTTCACGCCCCGGCTCTTAATGCATGGTTTTTCCTTCTGGAGCATCAGTGAGTGTTTGAATCTTCTGTAATAGTTGTATATGAGTCCCGCAGTTGTCCTCGGTGTGAAAAGATGCATCTCAAAATCATACAGTCATTGTTGGAAAGGGTTCAAATACACAAAAATGCTGGAAAACCAAAGAATTTGTGTGAGCTGAAGGATTTTTCTGAAGAACAGCAGACAGTTTATCTGTTCAGGACAAACAAGGGACTCATGAACAACTATCACTAAACTAATAAACACAGCTGTGGATCATTCAGAGAACAACACAGTATTAAGAATTACGCGTATGTCAATTTTTGATCGAGTCATTTTTATAAATGCAACTCTTGTGGACTACATGTAAACCTCTTTTATGTGATTTATCTTATTCAGGTCAGTACTAAATAAACAATAGCATGCATTTTGTATGATCTCTCTTGCTTGGTCAAATAATCAACATTTTGCAGATTCTGCAACTTTTGACTCCACACTGTATATTGTGTGCACTATCCAAACGTCAGTATCTGCTCAGAAGGAAGGTGCATCTCCATGTTTTGTGAAAGTTTCTCTGTCTTTCGTCTCTTGTAGCTGTTAGCCACGTTCCTGATCCAGTATGAGAGGCTGAAAGGAGTGCAGTCGTCCGGTGTGCTCTTCATATTTTGGACGATCTCAGTGTTGTGTGCCATCGTGCCTTTCCGCTCCAAAATCGTGTATCAGGTCAGTATGTCCGTTTTAAGCAGATATTCCAGTATGGAGTAGTTCATTTCAGTCTAACAACGCTCAGTAATGTGCGACTCTCTCCTCTTCTGCACTTTTCCCTCCCGTTTTATTCCTCACATGCATCTTTTGACCTGCATGTTCGGCTCTCTCTCGGCTCTGAAAGAGTTCAGTTAAGGCCGTGACTGTTTTGAGAGAATAGTGCTGCTGTTGTTCCTAAAACCTGCTTCAAGACAGCTTATCTAACTCACAGAGCAAACTGAACTCAAGGCTGTCGCTGTTTTCCAAGTCAAATAAGTCTGATTCTTGCTCTTGGTTATGACAAATGCCATCTGATTTTGAATTTTGAATAATATGCATAATATGCATTTGACAGACGCATTTATTCAAAGTGAATCGCATTGAATTTAAAGTATATTTATTCACTTCATGCCTTCCCTGGGGACTGAACGCATGAATCTGCCATGCTCTGCAAGAGCGCTCAGATATTGTAACTAAAAATATATAATGATATTAGGAATGTGTTTGCATGTTGTGCAATATGCATTTTTCAGATATATAAATTTAATACTATTCATGTTGTTTGTGCATGTTGTGCATTATACATTTTTTTTTCAGAAATATTAATTGAATGCCTTTATTGTTCATGCATGTTTTTCATACATTTTTTTGTAGATATATTAATGTATTAATTTGAATATCGTTTGTGCATGTTGTGCATTTACATTTTTCAGATATAATTAATACTATTAATATAGTTTGTGCATGTTTTGGATTTAATTATCTCAGATATATTAATTTAATAATTGTATTATTGTTTGTGCATGTTGTGCATTTACATTTTCAGATCTATTAATTTAATAATATGAATATTGTTTGTGCATGTTGTGCATATACATTGTTTAGATATATTTAAGAATATTAATATGTGCAATATGCTTTTTTTATATTTCATCAAATGGTGGTTTGGTTATAAAGATTTGTTAGTTGATGAATATATGTTTTTCAGTGTTTAAATACTGTCCGCTGTAAGCATAATGAAGATTTATAACTAGAAGTTAGCTCTTTGTTGGTGGATTTCCTCAAAACATGTAAACTCTGTGACATTATTCAAAACATCCCTCATTGTTTGAGCATCTCGACCATCCTGACAGACAGTGTGACTGATGGCGTGAGTGTGCGATGTGAACAGGCTTGGTCTGATGTTGCATTGCAAAAGATGGCTCATCTTACTTAGTAGTTTTGTCTTGTTTCTAGTCAAAATATAAACAAATTCTTAAATCAAGATGCTTTTACTGGATAAGCAAAATTACATACGATATTTAGTCTTGTTTCCAGGAGAAAAACGAACTAAATCAAGTGCATTTTGCTTAAAACAAGTATAATTATCTGCCAGTGGGGTAAGTAAAATTCTCTTGATTTAAGAATTTGTAGATATTTTGACTAAGACAATAATACTTAGTAAGATAAGCCATTTTTGAGTGTGTGAACTCAAATCAGACGTAGATATCTTGGATCTGTGGGCTCATAAAGAGCAGAGTTGTGTGGAATAAGGACATGCTCAGGGCTGAGGGCTTTGTGATGCGGTGTGTAGAGATGTTACGATTACTTGATAAAGCAGCGTTCTCTTTTCAGAATGGGGCCGAAGACAAGCTGAGGTTCACCACGTTCTACATTTACTTCGGCCTCACCCTGATTCAACTCATCCTGTCATGCTTCAATGAAAAGCCTCCTCTCTTCTCCAGCGTGGTCACAGATCCTGTAAGTGTGTGTGTGTGTGTGTGTGTGTGTGTGTGTGTGTGTGTGTGTGTGTGTGTGTGTGTGTGTGTGTGTGTGTGTGTGTGTGTCTGTGTCTGTGTCTGTCTCTGTCTGTGTCTGTGTCTCTGTGTCTGTGCGTGCGTGCGTGCTGTCTGTGCGTGCGTGCTGTCTGTCTGTCTGTCTGTCTGTCTCTGTCTCTGTGTCTGTGTCTGTGTCTGTGCGTGCGTGTGTGTGTGTGTGTGTGTGTGTGTGTGTGTGATCTAGGGCCAGCGGTAACCGACATGCTTTCAAAATACAAGATTGAAGAAAGGAATGATTTAGTGCCATAAACTGTGGATTATGTGGATCTTTGAACATTAGAAGGGACATGGAAAGGTCAGAACTGCAAACTAAAGTGCCTGTGGTGTTTTTATTGGATTTTCAGAATGCTTGTCCAGAAATCACTGCTGGTTTCATCTCCAAAATGACCTTTTGGTGGTTTACTAGGTGAGTAATATGAAATAAAATAAAATATAATATAAAAATATAAAATAAAAGTAATAAGAGTGACTGTTTTCCAGCTGTTCTCAGCACTTAAACTAACGTTTTCTAAAAGTTATATAAATGTTAGATGCTTAGCAAAAACGTTCCTAAAGTAATGTTTATGGAACATTCCTATAGCTTCATTAATGTTTAATATACATTCTCATAATGTTGAGAAAAAAAACATTCTTCGATCAGCTCTCAGAAATGCTCCATGATGATATTTGTACATGAATATTATAAGAAACGTTTTTGTAACCTTAAAACAATGTTCTAATCAAGAAGAAATAAAACTCAAAGAAAGCCCAATTGTAAGATGTCTTATTAAATATTGGATTTTAAATTAATGCACATATTTTCTCAAGATTTAAAGGGATAGTTCACCAAAAAATGGACTTGGTCTCATATCTTTCCCAACCCTTTAGAATGTTCTTTCCTCTCTGAAACATAAAAGAAGATATTTTGAGAAATGTTCAGGTGTAGTGACCAATTCTTCAAAATGTCTTCTTAATTGTGTTCTGTAGAGGATAGAAAACGTCTCAGGTTACGTATGTAACCATAGTTCCCTGAGAATGGGAACGAGACGCTGCGTCCTCTAGGGGTCGCTTATGGGAACGCCTTCAGCGTGACCGGTGTCTTGAAGCACGAATACAAACACCCAATGCACTTGACATTGGCAGGTGGACGCCTATGACGCAAGCTAATGAGCGTCTGCGAGCATAAAAGGGCACCTGTGGAGCACATCATCCTCTTTTTTTCAAGGGGGACCGACAGGAATGCCCGAAGCATGGCCCAGAGACGCAGCGTCTCGTTCCCATTCTCAGGGAACTATGGTTACATACGTAACCTGAGACGTTCCCTTCCGAAGGGAACTTCTACGCTGCGTCCTCTAGGGGTCGCTTATGGGAACGCTATGCCCACGCCGCCATGCTGAGGGAAAGAGTGTCCAAAAGCTGGATTCCTAAGTCGCAGACTTGAGGAACACCATCCCTGCTCAGCAGAACTAGGGTCAAAAACCCTTCTTTAGGCCAGCTCAAAGCTCGCCGTCATAGACTAGCTCACGAGAGTATGGCTCTCGGAGTGGAAGTCTCAGAAAGCGACTCTCAGATTGAGAGGAGACTTCTACACTCGACGCTATGAACAGCTAGTGATGCTCAGGACAGAGCATGCACGTAGTACTGCCTAAGCGGAGCTCTGGAGAGTGGCGGCTTCAGCAGAATAACCCTCTTAAACGAGAGGAAGCCTAGCAACACTCAGTCCAAGTAGGGGAGCTCTTAAGAGTGGCGGCCTCAGCCTGGCTACACTCAACGCCAGAAGCAGTTAGTGAGGCTCCTCAGAGCCTACCTCCTTTTACTGCCAGAACGGAGCTCTGAAGAGCGGAGGCTTCAGCAGAATGGCTCTCTACTGAGAGGGAAGCCTACCAACGCTCAACCCTGGTTGAGGGGCTCTTAAGAGTGGAGGTCTCAGCATAACGACTCTCTAAAGCGAGAGGAGACCTGACTACACTCAGCGCTACAGACGGCTAGCGAGGCTCACAATAGAGCCTACACATTAACAGTGACGTCTAAGCGGAGCCCTGGAGAGTGGTGGCTTCAGCAGAATAACCCTCTTAAACGAGAGGAAGCCTAGCAACACTCAATCCAAGTAGGGGAGCTCTTAAGAGTGGCGGCCTCAGCCTGGCTACACTCAACGCCAGAAGCAGTTAGTGAGGCTCCTCAGAGCCTACCTCCTTTTACTGCCAGAGACGGAGCTCTGAAGAGTGGAGGCTTCAGCAGAACAGCTCTCTACTGAGAGGGAAGCCTAACAACACTCAACCCTGGTTGAGGGGCTCTTAAGAGTGGAGGTCTCAGCATAACGACTCTCTAAGCGAGAGGAGACCTGACCATACTCAGTGCTACAGGCGGCTAGCGAGGCTCACAATAGAGCCTACATACTAACAGTGCCGTCTAAGCGGAGCCCTGGAGAGTGGCGGCTTCAGCAGAATGACTCTCTTAAACGAGAGGAAGCCTAGCAACACTCAATCCGAGTAGGGGAGCTCTTAAGAGTGGCGGCCTCAGCCTGGCTACACTCAACGCCAGAAGCAGTTAGTGAGGCTCCTCAGAGCCTACGTCCTTTTACTGCTAGAGACGGAGCTCTGAAGAGTGGAGGCTTCAGCAGAACGGCTCTCTACTGAGAAGAAAGCCTAACAACACTCAACCCTGGTTGAGGGGCTCTTAAGAGTGGAGGTCTCAGCATAACGACTCTCTAAAGCGAGAGGAGACCTGACCATACTCAGCGCTACAGACGGCTAGCAAGGCTCACAATAGAGCCTACATACTAACAGTGCCGTCTAAGCGGAGCCCTGGAGGGTGGCGGCTTCAGCAGAATGACTCTCTTAAGCGAGAGGAAGCCTAGCAACACTCGCCCAGGTTGAGAAATACACTCACATTAATCCTGGTGCCCGACCATCAGATTGATTTTCATCATTGGCCTAGCCACAGGGATCAGTGTTTAAGTGTGTGGGGGGTAGTCGCTAGCTGCAGACGGCTGACCGCGTCTGTGCTGGACTGTTTCCCCCCTTTTGTTTCTCAACTCGCGTCTCTTCTGTGATTTACTCCTCCGAGGAGGAGGACCACGGTTAGCGACGCTAGTCACCTGGCCCTGTCTCCAGCCCGCAGACCAAGATGGGCCAGGCCGTTCTCTGTGTTGAGGCTCAGACCTAGGCCGGCGCGGTATACATGATTCATATGCTGCTGAGCGCGCCTTCGCCTCCTTGAACCTATCGACCACCGTCTCAACGGATGTGCCGAACAATTCTGAAGGCGAAACCGGCGCATCGAGGAGAAACCGTTTCTCTTCCTCCCCGATGTCCGCCAGGTTCACCCACAGGTGCCTCTCAGTGGCCACCATCGCCGCCATCGACCTACCGATCGCGGCAGCCGTTTGCTTGGTGGCCCTGAGAGCCAGATCTGTGGTGCGGCGCAGCTCAGATACCGCCTCAGGGGGGAGCCCCTGGCCCTGGTCTAAGTCCTTCAGCAAATCAGCCTGGTACGCCTGCAACACTGCCATTGTGTGCAGAGCAGCACCGGCCAGACCTGCTGCCACGTATGCCCGACCATTCAAGCGAGATGTCTCCTTTAACGGCTTGGATGGCAGAGCCGGAGCCTTCAACGTCGATGTCCCCCCCCCTGAGAGATAGCTCGCAAGCGTCCCTTCGATAGGGGGCATCGACGCATATCCATGCTCGCGCATCCCTTCGATATCAGCATAATTAGCATGCTTATACCGATGGATGCGGGCTGAGTATGGATTATCCCATGCCCTCACATCTCATTATGAAGATCTGGGAGGAATGGGAGGCTCACGGGAGCTGGGAGGTTATGCCCGGAGAGAAATCGCTCATCAAGCCTACTGCGAGCCACTCCCCCTTCTTCGTGCCTCCACTGTAGGTCTAACCTATCCGTGGCGCGCTCCATAACCTCCCGCAGCTCTTCATACGCGGGGCAGACAGACTGAGAGGGCTCAGAAATATCCTCTTCGCCCTCATCAGCCCACTCCTGCCCAGGAGTCAGCAGAGCACTTGCTGCAGGATCAGAGGATGTAAGAGATAGTACATCTTCCTCCCGCAGCTGACTCTCGTCAGCCGCTGACGAGCGCAATATTTTTATCTCTCCTTCAAACTCGTCAGCGAGCTCCATCTGCGAACCCCACGATCTCAGTCTTCTCGCTGCCTCAGCAGCGGCTGGACCTGAGCCGTGGGGGGCAGATGATTGCCCCAATTCCCTCGAGAAAAGGGACAAACGAGAGCGGAGCTTTCCTAGGGGAAAAAGCTCGCAGTGAACGCACTCCATTCCCTCGAGAACGGAGCGCGCGTGCTCTTCACCCAAACACATAACACATAAGTCATGTGTGTCGTCTGGCGTCAGAAATCGCTGACACGGATCGACACACTTCCTAAAGCGTTTAGCAACAGACATAGTACTCACAGTTCAAACACAAATGTCCCGTGAAGATAAAAAAGAGGATGATGTGCTCCACAGGTGCCCTTTTATGCTCGCAGACGCTCATTAGCTTGCGTCATAGGCGTCCACCTGCCAATGTCAAGTGCATTGGGTGTTTGTATTCGTGCTTCAAGACACCGGTCACGCTGAAGGCGTTCCCATAAGCGACCCCTAGAGGACGCAGCGTAGAAGTTCCCTTCGGAAGGGAACATGGGGGGCGAGTAAATGATGACAGAATGGTTTTTTAGGTGAACTGTCCCTGTTATTTAACATAAACAACAAAAATAAAAGCACTGAAAAATGACTGTCCAATGGCAGCAGTATTCTTGTTTTAAGATTTCTGTTTGTGTTTTACAGCATGGCGATCAAAGGCTATAGATCTCCACTGGAGAATAAAGATCTCTGGTCGCTGAACAAGCAAGACAGTTCAGTGCTGGTGGTTCCCAATCTGCTCAATGAATGGGAGGTGGAGAAATCCAAAGCACAGAGGTATGAATTCAAACAGAAAATGAAGATTTTCATTTTTTTGGCAAAGATTTCAATCACTGTCAGATGGGGTAAATTATAAAGGTTGTGAATGCCATTTCTTCATTCGTCATTAACTCCCAACATCTGAGCCGCTGAAGACGCAGAGGATTAACGTTACTTTAGTTTTGAAGGGAATGCGCTGATCTGCCTAAATGCGTCTATGTTCGCGCGAATCATTCGTGATCAGCTTCATCTACAGAAGAAGTGAGAATAAGTGTTATTTATGAATCTTTGTAAATCATCTTTCCTAATAATGTGCTAGTTAGCAAGTTTCCCAGCTGAAGTTTACAGTCTGCTCATCACCTCATTGAAGAGAGGGGCGGGGTCAGCAGAGCTCATTAGCATTTAAAGCAACATGGACTAGAATGGCTTGCTGATTTTGACAGGGTAAAAAAGGTGTTTTTTACACTACCATTGAGAAATTTTAACCAAAGTATGTTATAGACTTTTCATTAAGAATCATATCAGCTTGTGGAAAATGGGCATCCGGTGACCCCTTTAAGCCGACTATGCTTAATAAGCCAAAAACGCACGTGGTCATGTAAACGCGGTAACCTGTTTTCTTTTATCGGAGTAAGGTCATAAACGTTTAAGCATAAACCGGTCGACACAGGTAGTTTTTTGCCCTTTTACCCCGATTTCGTGCAGCATGTAAACGCAATAACCCACTTTCTGTCGGCTTATTGAAGTGCGCATGTGTGATACGTGACAGGAACGCATCGCATCGTTAGTGCAGATTTAAGCGCAAATAGACAGAGCAAACATTTTGCAGTACAGAAAGAAGGAATATAGGATATATCATAAAAGCAGACTCTTTCATGACTCAGAATTTATAACTGCATGAGAGGATAAAATATGAGCTGTAGCCTAGGTTTTGCGCTTACATGTTGCAAGCTTTATTTAAAGGGATAGTTCACCCAAAAATGAAAATTCTGTCATCATTTACTCATCCTCAAGTAGTTCCAAACCTGTATGAATGTCTTTGTTCTGAACACAAAAGATGATATTTTGAAGAAAGTTTGTAACCAGGCTGTTTTGGGGCACCATTGACTTCTGTTGTAGAAAAATATATACTATGGAAGTCAATGGTGCCCCAGAACTGCTCTGTTTCTCACATTCTTCAGAATATCTTCCTTTGTGTTCAGCAGAACAAACACATTCATACAGGTTTGGAACTACTAGAGGATGAGTAAATGATGACAGCATTTTCATTTTTGGGTGAACTATCCCTTTAATATCACAACTGACAAACATATGGAATACTCGGAGTCAGATTCGCAAATGATTATATTTTGATGTCACTTAACATCTATTAACATTTATGCATTTATCCAAAGCGACTTACTGTGCATTCAGGCTATACATTTATTGTCAGTATATGTGTTCCCTGGGAATCGAACCCACAACCTTTTGCGCTGCTAACGCAATGCTCTACCACTGAGCCACAGGAACACTTAACGTCACTTATCTGATTTATTAATAAAGTCATGTAAACGCAGCTTACTTGCGTTGTCAGGTTACTGATGTGCATGTAAACGTGGAAACCTTGTTATTTTAATAAGCTGATATTTGTGAGTTATCAGCTTACTGGTGTGCATGTAAACGTGCTCAGTGTGAGAAACGGTTTATTTGCAGGAGGTTTTGGTGGCTCTCAAGTACAGAAGCGTTGTGATTCCCCAAACCATATGCATTTACATTCATGCATTTAACAGATACTTTTATCCAAAGTGACTTACATTGCATTCAACTGTGCATTTGTTCAATTCATGCATTCACTGGGAATCGAACCTGTGACCTTGACATTGCTGCTGCTGCTAGAAGAGTCATTTCAGCTTCAGAAGAGCAGCCGTTCTTGTTTTTCTGTGCAGTGAGCCGAGCGTGAAGGAGCAGGCCGCGTTTAAGAAGGCAGACCCGGGCGCTGAACCCAACCACGTGAGCGCCAGTCCGGAGGAGGAGGAGGTTCTGCTGTCCAAACGGAAGGAGGCGCGGAAGCCTTCGTTCCTGCGGGCCCTTCTCAGGGCCTTCGGGCCCTACTTCCTCATCGGCTCTGCTTTCAAACTGCTGCAGGATCTCATTACCTTCGTGAACCCTCAGCTGCTCAGGTGAAGCCGCCTCGGGATCATTCCCAGCCAGAGAGGAACACTATAGTCATAATTAGTTATGATTTTATGATAGGGAAGGTACTGATATCGCACACATCACGATAAAGCTGCCAGTTTGTGACGTTTACTCACTCTGTTGCGCTGGTTATTTACAGTTGATGTTCACAGGGTTGTGATGAGCTTCTGTTTTCATTAATGGTAGCTGCTGATATTACGATTCATAATTCATATATTAAAGGGATTGGTTTAGTATGAGCAGCTGTAATTGTTTGTCTGATAATGAGCGACACAATAGCTGCTCTGTTCCTTTAACATTTACCTAGTCCTGGGTTTTATTACACGCATGGGTTTATTTGGTTTGTTTATAACAGGAAGAACAAACATGAAGTATGCTGATTAGCTGGAAGGTGGTGTAAAACTGATCTTTAATATTGCTGTTTTCCATAGAAGCCTGCAAAATCATTTGCATGTTGTTTTGCTTTCACACTCTCTGCCTGTGTTTTGCAATGCAAACAGAATGCAAATATGTTTCTCTACAGTCCTTTATACTATTTCTAGTCAAAGGTTTGAAATAATCAAGCATTTATTGGATCAAAAATACAGTAGAATTGTGAAATATTGTTACAATTTAATATATCTGTTTTCTGTGTAAATATACTGTATGTTAAAATGCTATTTAATTCTGTGATGCGCAGCTGAATTTTCAGCATCATTACTCCAGTCTTCAGTGTCACATGATCTTCAGAAATCATAATAATATGCTGATTTGCTGCTCAAGAGACATTTCTGATTATTATCAATGTTGAAAACAGTTGTGCTGCTTCATATTTTTGTGAAAACTGTGTTATATTTTATTTTTCAGGATTCTTTGATGAACAGAAAGTTCAAAGGAACAGCATTTATTTGAAATATAACATATTTTGTAATATTATAAATGTCACTTTCAATCAGTTTAATGCTGAAAAAATACATTATTTTATTGTTTTGTCCTTTTATATATTAATTGTGAAACTGAAGACTGGAGTAATGATGCTGAAAATTCAGCTTTGATCACAGAAATAAATTGATCACAATATATTCACATATAAAACAATTATTTTAAATTGTAACAATATTTCAAATTGTCAAATAAATGCAGCCTTGCTGAACAGAAGAGGCTAAAACCTTCAATGCTAAATTTGGCCTGGTAGTGTATACAGTTGATGATATATGGTGTGTTTTTAACATGATTTTCCTTTCGTTGTCAGGATGTTGATTGACTTCACCAAACAGACCAATGCTCCGCTGTGGTGGGGTTACTCGCTGGCGTTCCTGATGTTCGGCACGTCCCTCTTACAGACCCTCATCTTACATCAGCACTTTCAGTACTGCTTTGTCACAGGCATGAGGCTGCGCTCGGGGATCATCGGAGCCATTTACAGGAAGGTACACACTCGACAGATGTCTCTCTGAGAACTCAGAACAGCACAAATCTGTTCTCTGACAGGACTGGTTTATGCTGGTTAGTGGTGGCCAACCAGAAGAGTCTTTGCAGTGAGGCGACTGACCAAAAGTTAACTCAAAAATAGAAATTCTGCTGTCATTTATTGCAAACCTTTATTACTCTCTTTTGTGGACCATTAAAGAACCAAGAACCACGTTCACACACGTGCAATCATTCATTCATTCAAAGAAGATATTTTAATATTTTATATTAAATATAGATATCTTATATATACATATATTAAAGGAGTTTTATTCCCACAATGGACGTCAATGGACTCATTCCTAAAAATACCTTTTTGTGTTACACAGAATAAATAAATGCATAATACATACAAATAATGCAATATTTAATGATGACAACATTTTTGTTGAACCATATATTTTTAAGCACTTTATAGGAGTAAATAATGAGAACTATATTATTATTCAAAATATGATATTACAAATATTGCATACAGGTCTGGAACCTATGGAAATATTTTTCCAACATGAAAAAAGTAATTAAAATTTACATTAATTGCATCTTTTTCATCTCACAATTCAAACTTGTATCTTGCAATTCAGAGATATTTATAAAAAAACAGAATTGCATGACAAAAGGTCATAATTTTGAGATAAAAGTTGCAGTTACCAGTTTTGTTTTTAATTCTGTGGTGGAAACAAAACATTGCCAGATACAAACTTGTAACTTCAAGAAAGAAAGTCTAAGATTAAAAAGTCACAGTTAACCACTTTTATTGTTTATTCATTGGCGGAAATGATCTTCCAGAAAGGAACCACATGAGTAAATGATGACTAAATGTTGGGGTTTGTTTTTTAAAGCAAGTTATAGAGTAGGGTTTTGACCGTTCATTGATTATACTAGAAACTGTACCTTTCCAAACTCAAATGAACTTCCCATGCTCTAGTATTACAGGTTTGACCGTTTATTATTATAAATGTAGTTGGGTTCACACGGTACATGTCTGAGAAAGTGCGTGCAGCCTCAAAACTTTTAACACTGATACTTGAGCTTTTATCAATACATACTTGCACTTGAATGTGTTATTCCTGTTATGACTATATAGCTGACTGTCAGAAGCTAGAGTTACTTTTACAATATAAGCATTGAACCTTCTGGACCCATGTTGTGAGATAAAGGCTGAATTACTTCACATTAAATACACATAACGCTGGAAAACATGCTCATTCTGTGTGACAGTACTGATAAAAAGCATTGTTTGTTTTTTATTTGCACTCAAAGTTTAACAGGTCTTTTAAAAAAATGCAATAAAAAATCAGAAAAGCTGTGTTTTCATGTTAGTTCCAGCATGACTTGTGTTTAGAGTCACTGTGGCATGCGGACAGTGATTTAAATAAACTCCAGCTTTTGTGTGATTTTGCCGCCTGACCTCTGCTCTACTCCACACGAGTAAAAGAATAGAATAGAAGAAGGATTTGAGTTGTGTTGGGTGTGGTGTAGGTGTGACGAGTGTTCACACACGTGCACTTTTACCCAGATCTGGGTAATACTATAATGCTGCTGAACACGTGGGTGTGTTTGTCTGTCGCCAGAAATATTCCTGATATTCTGCTTCATCACAGGATACTGCATTAGAGAAAGCATTGACATGCATCAACGGTTCAATGCATTAACTACTTTGATATATACTGTATATACTGTGGTACTGAAGGGCTGCCATGTTCATGTAGTCAAAGAAATCAAGTCCAAAAATATAGTACAAACTTTTGTTTACAACTTTTGTAGGTTTTTATTGCTCTGTTGGTTTAGACCTTCTGTGGAAGATCAGCTGCAAAAAACAACCTGTTACACTGTAAAAAATAGTGTAAAACAGCATTATTTGCTAATTTTGTTATGTTATTTTTTTAAATCCTAAAAAGCTAAATTAAGCTATGCTAATTTAAGAATTATTCAATTATGCTAATTGAATAATGGCTTTGTTTTTGCATTATGACAATAAAAATAACTATTTTTACACTGTTTTGGTTTGTTGAAACCTGTTTAACAACTACAGAGATATTATTATTATTATTATTATTTATTGCTATAAACTTTAAATTTATTTGCTGATCTAGTTGAAATCGAAGTAGAAATTAAATTAGTTGTTTTGCATTGTGGCAATGAAAATACATATTTTTACAGTTTATGCTGGTTTGTGGAAAGTTGTTTGACAACAACAAACATTATTTATTTAATTATTTTTGATCCACTTTAAATTACTTTGGCAGAAAATCTAGTAAAGTAGAAATTAAAATTGTTATTAGACTGTTGTGACAAAGAAAAATAATGATTTTTACTGTTTACTGGTGTGAAACTTGTTCGTGAACTACAGAAATATAATGTATTATTATTTATTACAAAACTTTTTCAACCACTTTATATTGAATTGCTGATTTAAAAAATCTAGTTAAAATCAAAGTAGAAATTAAATTATTAGTTGTTTTTGGATTGTGACTATGAAAAATTATATTTTTATAATCGGTATATGTTTGTTTGTGGAAACATTTTTGACAACTATAGGTGATATTAATATTTATTACTTTTTCAACCATTTTAAATCGAATTGCTCATGAAAAATATAGTTGAAAGCGAAGCAGAAATGAAATTTTTTTGGATTGTGACAATGATTTAAAGAGTTTTTTTACAGTCTGCTAGTTTGTGGAAGCCTATTTGACTACTACAGAGACATTATTTATCATTATTTATTACTGAACATTTTTAGCAGCTTGAAATTGGATTAATGATTTGGCACTATGTTGTTGTTTGGAATTTTATTTCAACTTTATTATAATTAATTGCTAACCTTTTTTGGCCACTTTTATTCGAATCATCATAAAAAAAGCTTGATAAAGTCAATCTGAAATCAAAGTTCAAATGAAATATTCGTTGCGGAAGCATTAGAGTTCTGTTGTGTATTTTCAGCAGCTGAATCGCGATGCATACTGTGCAGTTTGTGAGCGTTTGTGTTGTCTCTGCAGTCGCTAGTGATCACGAACCAGGCCAAGCGCTCGTCGACGGTGGGTGAGGTGGTGAACCTGATGTCTGTGGACGCCCAGCGCTTCATGGATCTCACCACCTTCCTGAACATGCTGTGGTCAGCGCCGCTGCAGATCATCCTGGCACTCTTCTTCCTCTGGCAGGTACAGGACCACATATTTCAATACATTTACATGCATCCTCTGGCTTCTGTTGTTCAAAGGATAATCATATTCATACAGAATGTTTCTCAGGCTGTATGTAAGGCAGGTTCTATTCCAGTCCTCGCGCCCCCCCGCTCTGCGTATTTTGCATGTTGAATCTTCCTTTTAAAAGAGATTTTTGTTTATTTGTTTAACATTAAGGCTGTATGTAAGGCAGAGGTTCTCAATTCCAGTCCTCGCGCCCCCCCGCTCTGCATATTTTTGTCTCTCTTTAAACACACCTGATTCAGAGGTTCTCAAGGGTCCAGTTTGCATAGCATGCATTGCTCCCTACACAATTGCTCCCTGTTCATTGCTCCCTACACAGGTTCCATTGCTCCCTACACAGGGTCCATTGCTCCCTACACATCCATTGCTCCCTACACAGGGGTCCATTGCTCCCTACTCCCTGCGCAACTCCCTGAAGCTGAAGTTTATATGCGAACATTCAATGGATTTGCGCTGCGCACACTCTATGTCTTGAGTGTGCACACTTCAATGTAAATATATACTTTTACTGGAAACTGGATGGAATATATATATCCTTGATGTCGCAGGGCACTTACGTTCGAATAGAACAAACATCTGAAGCGATAAGAGTAACATACGAAAATCGAATGCAGAGAGGCTGAAATTGAGAACCGCTGATGTAAGGGAACACAGTCTTAAACCATGAACAAAACTGTAAAGAAAAGTAAAAGAACGGTTTGTGTTGATCACCTTGAGTTTTGAGGTGAATTATTGATTGCCGAGAGCATGAAACCATTGAAATTCAATATCATGTTAATAATATTGTTGATAAGGGTTATTATCATTAATGAAATCTAATCTAAAACCATTTTATAAAAATATATTTTTTGCTTCAAATAAAATTAATTGATTTAAATAAAATACTGAAACTGCTAATTTTTTATTTAATTTAACTTGAAGTACTAGAATAACTAAAACTAAATAAAATTAATAAATAAATAAATTGTTAATAATACTTGTTATTATTAATAAATTAATCATTCTTAAATGAATAAATAAATTAATAAACGTATAGAGACATTAAAATAAAAAAATAATAATGAAAATGACAAAAACAAAAACAACAAAAATTTTATAACTTTAGCTAAAATGAAAGTGAAAAGAAAATAATCTAAATAATAAATCATAAAATGAATAATAAAAAAATGTTCGGTTACGACTGTAACCTCGGTTCCCTGAAGAGGGAACGAACGTTGCTTTGATTCTGACGCTAGGGAACGCTTTGCGTGATATGTCTTCGAAGCACATGTGAAATCAATCCAAGGTGTGATGGGACGTCAGAGAAGGTGACGTCATGAACCAGGAAGCTATATGTGCTGGTGATTTATGTAGGAGACCACTGATGTGTTGTCTGAGCGGACGAGCACATGGTGGCCTCTGAGATCTGCTAGGATATTCTTTAGAGCAAGAAATACAGCCAACATCTCCAGACGGTTGATGTGCCATGAGAAATGATGGCCTTCCACAGACTCTACCTTGAGCGTCCATCTAAGATCGCTCCCCAGCCCGTGAGAGAGGCATCTGTCTTAAGCATCTTGCGACGACATGAAGCTCCCAACATGGGACCCTGGGACAGGAACTAAGGTTTCTTCCACATTACCAAGGCACGTAAGCATCGCCGTGACCTTGATCATGCGAAAGAGGTTGCCCCTCGAGGGAAACCCCTTTGGTCCTGAGCCACCACTGCAGGGGTCTCATATACAACAGTCCATAAGGTATCACCTTGGATGCTGCTGCCATAAGACCTAATAGTCTCTGAAACTGTTTGACAGTGAGTGACTGGCCTAGCTTTATTCTTTTCACAGCCGACAGGATGGAGTCTATACGTGCCGGTGACAGGCGCACCTGCATCGACGTTGAGTCCCATGCCACGCCTAGAAAAGTGGCCCTCTGTAGTGGAGGAAGCACACTCTTTTTGGCATTTAGCCGTAACCCCAACTCTTTCATGTGGGCAAGAACGACATCTCGATGCCGAACTGCCAACTGATGCAACTGAGCTAGAATCAACCAATCGTAAATGTTGTTCATTATGCGAATACTCTGAAGACGCAGAGGCGCCAGAGCTGCATCTACGCATTTCGTGAAAGTGCGGGGTGATAATGCTAGGCCGAACGGAAGAACCCGATATTGGTATGCTCTGCCCCCAAAAGAGAACCTCAGGTACTTCCTGTGATACAGAAGGATGGATATGTGGAAGTATGCGTCCTTGAGATCTATCGTGACAAACCAGTCCTCGGATCTGATCTGTGGTACGATTTGTCTTGATTTGAAGTTAACATCTTGAACTTGAGCTGCATGACGGAGTCGTTCAGAACTCGAAGATCTAAAATGGGACGCAACCCCCATCCTTCTTTGGAACTATGAAATACCGGCTGTAAAACCCGGTTTCCCTGTTGGAGTGAGGTACATATTCTATGGCCCCTTTCTCTAACAGAGCTTTTATTTCCTGTTCCATTACCAGAACCTGCTGGGGGGCCACCTCGGTGGAAAACACCCCCATAAACCTGGGCGGGCGAGACCCGAACTGTATTTAATACCCTTTTTCTATAGTCTGCCAGCCTGACTACGTCAGACTTTGTACTTCCGCTCAATTCCAGTTCGCTTCTGTACTGAGTCTGATATAGCAAACCAGCTCCCAGATTATCTCCGGCTCCGCACCAGCCGTCCAACCAACGAACAGAGGGCGGGCTGAGAGCCGTGACGTAGACGCTAAGTGCCGAATTTAATATTGTAGTTTAGGTTAGGGAAATCTAAAATGACAGTGGACATGGAGACACGGGATGCTATTCGCTCTGTTTTGGAGAATATCGGCATTTGCCAACTCCCGACAGTGTTTGGTTTTTGGGATGTTGTGGCCCTAAAGTTTGGGAAAAGTTTATGAGCAACTGTTACCTATCGTCAGCGAGGAAACTGGGGAGGCCAAAGTCTGGCAAGGCGATAATTGTGATTGTGTCCCCCTTGGTTGCCCTCATGGACGATCAGGTTAAGGAGGCAGCAAAACTCGGTCTGTGTGCTGCACAGCTTGGCGTGCACAATGATCAAGAAATCATGGAGGGGAATTTCAGCCTTATTTTTGGTAGCCCCGAATCCTGGATTCTCAATCCAAAATGGCGAGCTATGTTGGCATCAACCCTATACCAAGACAACCTCGTCGCCATTGTCGTTGACGAGGCACATGTCGCATACAAATGGTGAGTTTGCATACACAGGTTTGTTTATTAACTTCAACAAGTTAATTTATTTCGACATCAGCTCAGTTCAACACTGTCATTTGTTAACTTTTGTTGCAAGTCCGAGGCGGCTGAGCCGGCGAATAACATACGTCATAACCAAACCTTATGTGAATGGCTTACGGGTACACCAATGATTTTAAACTTCAAACAAGCGCCCCCCCCCCCACGAGAAAGTAAACGCTTGTCAATTATGCCCTTCCAGACTCTGTCTACGGAGCAAAGCGAAGTAGGAGTGTTTGGTATTACCAGGCTAATAGTCTGCAGGACCCAACGAGATATATTTGCCGAAGTTTCCACGCTGTCAAAATTCTACTAGAGGTACCAGCCTCTCGAGACTGGTTTCTGGATTTATATGTAGTTGTGCAGTCAGAACGACGTCCTGAAACGACGAACCAACAGGAAGCGCTCTGAAACCCTCCTCGGAGGGGGCGGGCATCCCAAGGCCACTACATTTCCGGGTGGACCCTGAGATATGCGTTCGCCAGAGACCGCTGCGCCCTGAAGCACACGAGGTGGCAGGGTTGGCAGAACGGTTCCCTGAGGACACCGAAGGGAGACGGACACCGTAAAATGAGGTGTTGACCGCTCCACTTTGGGGGGAGGGGGGGTCCTCATTGGCTTGAGCCCTCAGGCGTCAGGACTTCTTCCCCTGCAGCCTTCTTAGAAATAATAACGGTCCTCAGATCCGTTTTACACTTCAAAGGCTGCGGTTGAGCGCGCTTCCCGTGTCCCCATTCTTTAGGTGGGGGAGCACGATAAGCCACGCTCTGTCTCTGTGCGGCACGGTATGAGGAGCTGGCTTTAGATGTTTGGGGCTGCTCCCGCTCAGCAGCCCCGGAGATATGAGTACGGCGGGGGAGGAGTTTCTGGAATGCAGCTGCTTGTTTAGCTGATTCCTGAAATCTCTCGAGAACCGAATTAACTGCATCGCCGAAGAGGCCAGAGGGAGAAATAGGAGCATCCTTAAGAAAGTTTTTGTCTTTTCCCTTGATGTTACTCAGATTCAACCATAAATGTCTCTCAGTGGCCACCAGGGCTGCCATAGCCCTCAGAGCCAAATCTGCGTTCGGACCAATACCTCCGCCCTCATCGAGATCTCCTAACAATTCAGCCTGGTAGGCTTGCAGCAGATACATTGTGTGTAAACACGCTGCTGCCTGACCAGCCGCTGAGTAAGCCTTTCCCACCAGTGCTGATGTTGTTCTCACTGGCTTAGTGGGTAATACCGGGGATTTAATGAACGAAGATGATTCAGGGGAGATATAGCTCGCAAGCGTCTCTTCCACCTTAGGCATCTCTCCATAACCGTTCTCATTTTTATTTATTATAGAGGAATAATACGATGTTTGTGTACTATAAATTCTATAGGACACCGGTTTCTCCCATGATCTCCACACCTTGGTGGCATCAACCCTGTGGAGATCAGGGAAAAACGGCAGTCCCCGGCGTTGAGGTTGTGTACGAGAAGACAAGAAGCGTTCGTCTGTTTTTGTTTTTTTTTTTAATGAACGTCCTCCCTCTCTGCTGGCCAATCGACCGCTCTTGTTACAACCTCAACAAGCTCCTCATAAGCACGAGACTGAGGTGGCGAATCCTCAGTATCTCTTGCATCGACATTAACAACATATAATTCCTCAGAGTCAGATAGTTGAAGTGTCTGTGCCTCGTTCGGGGCGGGAGAAACCCCTGTGCGTGCTTCCCAACCCTGAGAAGAGGCACTGGACCTGTCAGGTGAAGGCAGAGATAAGGCTGTGCCCGTCTCTAACCCCGCTGACAGATCCATTTGCGAACTCCAGGACTACAGCCTTCGCTGTGCCTCGGCAACAGCGGGACCAGAACCCTGGGGAACGTGAGCCTGAGCGCCCTCATTGTGAAAGAACGCCAGGCGGGATCGGAGTGTCCGCAAGGGAAGCACATCGCAGTGTTCACAGCCAGCGCCCTCGAGCGCTGACCGTGCATGCTCTTCTCCCAAACAGGCAACACAAAGAATGTGTGCATCCCCACCCGTTAAATAACATGGGCAGGGATGAACGCACATTCTAAAAACTTGTTGTTGCTTGCTCGCCATTCTGAGTAAATAAATACTGACAGACAACACCAAATAAGACAAGGACAGTTTCACGCAGAGCGCTTGTGAAGACACAAAAAGCTAGTGACTGCTTGGTTTGGGCAGGCTTTATAGCTTCCTGGTTCGTGACATCACCTGCTCTGACGTCCCATTACACCTTGGATTGATTTCACATGCTCTTCAAGACATATCACGCAAAGCGTTCCCCTAGCGTAAGAATTGACGCAACGAGAGTTCCCTTGAAAGGGAACCGTTTTTACTTGTAATATAATAAACATTCATTGAAATAAAGTATTGACACATTTTTATTTCACTTAGTTGCCAATGCCAACTTGCCAAGGCAACATTTCTCATTTTCTTTTAGTTTAAATTGAAGTACTAAAATAACTAAAACTAAAGAAAAATTCATAAATAAATTATTTGTTAATATTAATAATTATTAATAAAGGAAACATTCTTCAGGCAGTTTAATTTATTAATACAAAAATAAAATGAATACAAATATAGGAAATCACAACAAAATAAACAATATAAAAATCACAACAAATTACTAAATCTTAGCTAAAATGAATATGAAAATAAAATAATAAAAAATTAAATGATCATTAACTTAGCCTAATCTAAAAACATAAAAAAAATAATTTTAATTTTACTTCATGAAAATGTATTAATTAATTAATTAATGAAAATGACAAAACTGCTACAAAATTACTAAATCTTTAGCTAAAATGAAAGTGACAATTAAATAACTCTAATCTAATAAAAAAAATGAGCACATGTTATGATAGCTATTGTGTTGGGTCAGTACTTGATGTCCAGCATAAAATCTAGGGACTGAAGAGATGTCTGACAGAAACACAGATGTGAGAGTTTTCTGTCTTGTGTTCAGAATCTGGGTCCGTCGGTTCTGGCCGGTGTGGCCGTGATGGTTCTGCTGATCCCATTCAACGCTGTCATCGCCATGAAGACCAGAACTTACCAGGTCTGGCTTTCTTCTCTTCACTGAGCACTGAGTTATCATGCTTAGCAATGTTTGCATCTGCTCTGAGGTTTTCACAGCTCGTGCTTATCAGACACATTTCACAGTTAGGTGAAGTTTCCTCTTAAAGAGACAGTCACAAATTAAACTGGAAACAAAACACCATGTGTGAAGTCATTTCTGTCTGTACGCCACATCAGGCTTATTATAGTTAATTAAAAGTATAAAAATTTGTTTGTTTTTTTATACTGAAATAAAATAACATCAAAACTTGATCAAAATGGTCAGTTTTCACATAAAGCCAATGCTATCTTAATAACTCTAAAAATCTTTAGAGCTACATTAAAATATGAAATTGAATTAAATATTATATTAAATATACATTTTATGAGACCACCATATATATAATATAATTCGTTTTTTGGTGAGGCAACATTATTTTCACATTTAAATGACACGCAAGGCAATATTTCTCATTTCTATTCAGTTTAATTTGATGTAATTAACTAAAACTGAAATGAAAATGAATGCAATTTTATGTGAAAAAAATTATAAAACCTAAAACTAATGAAAATGACAGAAACGCACATCAAAAAGACAAAAATTTTACACTAAAATGAAAATGGACAGTATAAAAATAAAATGTAATTCAAAATATGCATCAAAACTCGTTGCATTGGTGGGCACAGGTGGAGCAGATGAAGCATAAGGACGACCGCATCAAGCTGATGAACGAGATTCTCAACGGTATAAAGGTGCTGAAGCTCTACGCCTGGGAAGTGTCCTTCAAGGAGAAGATCCTGCAGATCCGGCAGAAGGAGCTGAATGTGCTGCGTAAGACGGCGTATCTCAGCGCTCTCTCTACCATGGCCTGGACCAGCGCGCCCTTCATGGTGACTTATCGCTTTCTGTGTGGTTTCATGTGTGTCTGATCGCTTTCGTGTGGATGTGTGCTTATCTTTGATATGAATGTGCTTTGATATGCTAATGATATGCAATTAAGTGTGCTACACACAGGTGAGTGGGCAAGTGTGTACAAACCACCTACACACAGGTGAGCAGCACAGTGGGCTTGTACAAACCACCTCAGCACACTCTCCTCTATGAACACCTCCAAACACTCTATGTGTCCCCCACAACAAGACAGCAATATATGTATCCCACCAAAAGTTTACATGCAATATATGTATGTTTACATGCACTACCACAAATAATTTTGCACTACTGTTCCTCAGCAAATAAGCTGCTTGACTCACAATGTTTTCTCTCGCCATGTACAGTAATTATGACTCATGTTTCTCTCTGTGTATTTTTTATCTTTACAGTATTTAGTTGTATAGGAAAACAATATATATAGTTTTATTTTTTATCTTTCAAAATCTGTGTAGGTAAAACAATATATATAGTATACTTTCATGTAGGTGTTTTACTTCGTGTATAGGTTTATAGTGTTTTACTTCATGTCTGTATTTATGTCTGTATTTATGCTGTATTTATAGTAGCACCGTGGACCCGTGAGGCACGACATTTCGTTCCACTGTATGTCCCCACATGTAGCGGAATGACAATAAAGCTCAACTTGAACTTGATGTGGTTGATCCATATCTAGGCGTCGAGTTTCCGGCTCATGTTTCAAAAGTGCATTAGCCGATGTGATTGATAAGCTCAAAGTGCTTGGCCCTTTGTTTCAGTTTTTTAGCACTGACTGAAGTCTAAATCTGTCATGTTTGATGCTGTGATGTGCTTCAGGTGGCTCTGACCACGTTTGCTGTGTTCGTGACTGTGGACGAGAACAATATCTTGGATGCAGAGAAGGCCTTTGTGTCTTTGTCTCTGTTCAACATCTTGAGGTTCCCGCTAAACATGCTTCCGCAGGTCATCAGCAGCATCGTACAAGTGAGACTCCGCTTCCTTAATATTGCAGAAATATTACAGCTTGAATTCAGCTTTATCACAGATGCTACTGATTACGGTGTAAAATTAATTTACATATACATATAGCCTGTGTGACTACCAAAGTAAGGCAAAAATATTTTATGTCAGCATCTGTCACAGAGAATTAAATTAAATTACAAATTACATTAATATAATAACAATACAATAAATATATCATAAGTTGTCAAAAAGATTAAATATTTTAAATAAAATAATTTGTGTGTGTGTGTATTTGTTTATGCTACATTGTGGGGACCAAATGTCCCTCACAAGGATAGTAAAACCTGACATTTTTGACACTGTGGGGACCTGCCTGTGGTCCCCTCGAGGGAAAAAAAAATAAAAAATAGTAAATAATGTTTATGTAAAAAGTGTAACAATGCAAACAGGTTTTCTGTAAGGGGTTGGTTTAGGGTTAGGAGATAGAAAATATTGTTTGGTCAGTATAAAAGTAATATAAGTCTATGGAAAGTCCCCACAATTCACAGAAAACGTGTGTGTGTGTGTGTGTGTGTGTGTGGTGTTGTGTGTGTGTGTTGTGTGTGTGTGTGTGTGTGTGTGTGTGTGTGTGTGTGTGTGTGTGTGTGTGTGTGGTGTGTGTGTGTGTGTGTGTGTGGTGTGTGTGTGTGTGTGTGTGTGTGTGTGTGTGTGTGTGTGTGTGCGTGTGTGCGTGTGTGTGTGTGCGTGTGTGCATGTGCGTGTGTTGTGTGTGTGCGTGTGTGCGTATGTGTGTGCGTGTGTGCGTGAGTCCGTGTGTGCGTGCGTGCGTGTGCGTGCGAGTGTGTGTGTGGTGTGTGTGTGTGTGTGTATGTTGTGTGCGTGTGTGTGTGTGTGTGTGTGTGTGTGTGTGATTATCTATAAAACATACTGTCAGGAAAGCAGAAAATAAATAAATAATTATAAATTAAACAAAATAAAATATGTAAAAATTGATCAGAAAAGCAGAAAATAAAGAAATTTGCCTCACTTTCAGAAATGTTTTATATATACATAAATTATTTCAGTATTTTCTGCTTTTGTTTCAGCATCTGTCATATAGAACTGAAGTTGTCAAATACAAAAATACAGGATGTGATATAAGATTATGTATATATATATATATGTCATAATGTATGTCATATATGTCAAGTTGTCAAAAAGATTTAAAATGTAATATATATTGTTTTAATTTCATAATTTTAAAATAATTTTCTGCCTAGTAAAAATATATATATATATATATGAAGAGTTAATTATGCAAAAACAGATAACTACAGAATAAGCCGTTCTGTTCTGCTTCACGTCTGATTGTTTCTGTGTGTGATTGTTCGTCAGGCCAGCGTGTCTCTGAAACGCATCCAGGATTTCCTGAGTCACGATGAGCTCGATCCCGAGAGCGTGGACAGAAGAAATAACGCTTCAGGTAACAGAGCCGGCTCTTGAAGTAAAGCGTCATGCTGAAACAATCAAACTCGCCTCTGGTTTCTGCTCTCGAGCTCCTCTAATGCTGAGTCATTGTGAAATATCTGCTGTCTGCAAGTTTCCTTTCCTCCAGAATGAGTCACGACTCGTTTAGCTGACTCACGCTTTCTCTCTCGTCAGAATGTGCTGTGAGTGTCATAAACGGGAAATTCTCATGGGCCAAACAAGACCAAGCCACTCTTGACAAGTAAGACTCACGAAACACCGGCTCTCATTCATCTTAATGTGTGCAGCCGATCTTATTTATGAGCTCAGAAAAGATCACAGCAGCAGATCTAATGCAGGTGAATCTGAATTATCCTAAATGAGAGAGGGTGTGTCAGCAGATGCTAATTAGCATAATACACACCCACTATCTCCATGTATGGGCTTCATGCACAACCTCCTGTTGCAAACATATGCTTACGTGCCTTTGTAAACAAAACACCCACTTTCATAGAGGCCTTTACTGCATTTCAATGCTGAACCTGTTCTAGATTTATGCAGAACATCATTTATAGTCCTCTGAAATACATAAGACTTATTTTAGGATCACTTATTCAGTATCAATGTAAGAGGCATTTTAGCCTGACACCTTTCATGTTTCTAAGCGATTTTCACATACGTGTGGTTTCTTAATTTGATACTTTAGAAAAAAGTGTAAATGTACATTTATGTGAAAACATTTGCATGCATCTTTTCACACGGATATGTGCGTGTGCACAGATATTGAGAGATACGTTGATGTGTGTCAAATAACAAATAGAGCAAAAGTAATAACTTTATTTTAAATGGTACCTTTAAAAGTTGCTTTCTCAAAGTGCTTTACAATAAATGCAAAACACAAGAAACAAGACAACACAAGATGTGAGGACAGAAGAATACATTAAACTATAAAATAAGACAAAAAATAATTAAAACCTACGGTGCAAAACAAATCACTATTCGGAAAACAAAATAACAAATTGCAACCGCAAATGCAAGTTTACAAAACAAAATAACAAGTCAGAAAACATTAAAACAAGTCAGAAAACACAACGACAAATCAGAGGAGGTAGGTATAGTTTGAGACAGCGCCATTGGTTTGGGAATAGATTACTCACCGCTGACTGGACGAGACATCTGTCAATCAAGATGTACAGGAGAAACCAGAAGAAGAACAGAGTCAGTTAATACATCAGCTCCAGTAGCGCAGATGGTAAATCGTGTGTCATTCTGTCTTTATCTCCCATTTCAAATCTCGTATCGCATCGTAAAGGCATTTATTTTCAATAGAAATTAAGAAAATAAAGAAATTAAGTAAATAGATCTATTTGACCGTTCAAATAGCTGTGTAAAAAATGCATTACATTTACAACACTGTACTCTTTATTATCACCTTTGAATGAATACCAAAAAAAACTTGTTAACTAATGTTAGGGTGTTTCTAATAGTGTCTATGGGATAGCATCTAGCATTTTACCAAAGTACAAATACCTATTTACACTGTTAAAATAGCGATTTTCAAATAGTCTTCATGGAGGACCCGAGACCCGAGGACCGGACCCGCGGGTTCGGGCCTATATTTATGGTCAGTCGGTCCAGGTCGGGTCCCAATCTATACTTCGGGTCCGGGTCTTTTTAAACATTGTGCGTTACATCGATCGAGACACCGCACCCGCGAGTACAGTGTCACAGAACGTGTGTTTTGTACTCAGTTTTGTAAAATTAGGATGAGAAAAGTGTGAGCGGGAAATATGGAAGAAAAAAAAACACGCGTTACCTCAGCCGCCAGAAGCAGAGGCGCGGGCGGAGTTAATGTTGTAATCAAGCGGACGGTGAATATTCCCATGAGTGATGTGGAAAAAAGCTGAAAAAAACTTGAAGAGACGCACCTGTTAATGCGGAGTAAGTGTAACGAACTTGATTCTGTGGTTTTTTGTAAAAGAATACAAATTATTTCCGAGTCTTTAATACAACCAACCAAAAGAAAAAGAAAACTGCGAAGTTGTATTACATCCGTCTCCGTGACAGCAAGTACTTTTGAAGCTGGAATAATATGGATTGGAGCTCTTTCAGACGGCAAGAGAGAGGACAGCCTAACATGATACATTGACAAGGAGGATTGTATGATCGCAGCAGGGAGAGCTACTAACAGTAGTTAAGAAAAAATTTTTTTTTTCGCAACATGTTTATTGACTTAATAGCATTTGCTGTGCAATGCATCGGGAATAGTCGGGTCTGTGTCTCCCAGCCGGGTTCGAGTCCAACTTTCGAATAATTCGGGTCCGCGTCGGGTCCGGGTGTACATTTAAGGCATTTCTCGGGTCTACGGGTTCGGGTCCCACTTTCAAATAAAATACGGATCCGGGTCGGTTCTGCAGCATATATACGGGTCTCTTCGGGTTCGGGTGAATTTTTACCCGTGAAGACCTCTAATGTATACTACTTTTTGCAGATAGTGGCAATTTACGATACGTAAATGATGCGATACGAGATTTGAAAAGGGAGGAAAAAAAAGTTTGGCGAAAGGCGGGATTGAACCCGGGTCGATTGCGTCAAAAATACAGAATGACATTTTTTACATATTTAGTTTTTTAGATTTGCATTTGCGTTTGTAATTTGGTTATTTTGTTTTCAGATTCGTGATTTGTTTTGCACTTCTCAGCCACCGTAAAAACCACATATAAAAACAATCAAATAAAATAAAGCAAAGTAAAACAAGAAAATATAAAATAGGAAAATAAAACAAAACAAAAAATAACAAAATAAAACAGAATCAAAATAAATATAAAAAATAATATAGCAAATAAGAAAATAACCAAAATTGACTAGAAAACAATACAAAATTAAATTAAATGAATGAATAAATAAAAAACGATAAAATATAAAATACAAATCATAAAATGTAAACTAAATAAACAAATAACAGAGTTAAACCAGTAGTCAAGTAAAATCAATCCTTCAGTAAGATGCTTTAAGACATGATTGTGCTTCCCTTAAATTCAATTCAAGGATTGAAGGTTTTATTCGTCACATACTCAATTATACAGAATATAATCAGTAGTGAAATGTAAGTCAGGTCATGTTAAAGGGGAAGTGATTGATTAACAGCAGCGCTGAGTAACCCGTGTGATGTGTCTGCAGCATTAATGTGATGGTGCCGCAGGGCTCTCTGCTGGCGGTCGTGGGTCACGTGGGTTGTGGGAAGACGTCGCTCGTGTCCGCTCTGCTGGGAGAGATGAACAAGCAGGAGGGTCAGATCTCCATACGGGTGTGTGTTTCTTCTCCAGGTCAGTCTTTATCAGGAGAATGCTGTGTTTGACGCTCGTCTCCTCCTGTAGGGATCCGTGGCTTACGTGCCGCAGCAGGCCTGGATCCAGAACGCCACGCTCAGAGACAACATCTTGTTCGGCAGACCGTATGCGGAGCAGAGGTACCGCTGCGTGCTGGAGGCCTGCGCTCTGACCCCTGACCTGGAAGTGCTTCCTGGAGGAGACCAGACTGAGATCGGAGAGAAGGTGCTGGATCTCAATGGCTGTGCATGACTTTGAATAAAATGAGCTTTTCATACAGTTAATTACATTATAAATCATTTTATAATATTACTTTTTTTTAATAACATTTAACATTTAATCATTTAATAATCTTTAATAGTTTTTTATTTATATATTTTAAATTAATGTAATTAATAATACTTTATGGCGGTTTTTTGCATACTGCATCTCATGTTTTTAAATGAAAACGTACTCTTTGTGATTGGTTTTCGTCCTTCATTAATTTTGCATAATATGCTGTTTTTTCAGGGAAAAACACGGATCAATTAGGTTATCAAATTTTAAAGGTCTGAACACAAAATCAGCCGGTAAAGAGGGCCGGAGGCCGCAATTCAAGGCAAAGAAAAAAACAGGAACAGGGGAAGTCCTCAAGCCCCCAGTCACTATGGCAGAGAGGGTAAGGGTTGGGAGATCAGCGCCCACAGTCCAAGCGTCGGAGCCGACGCAGCATGGGGAGAGGACAGCCCACAGTGTTGACGCAACGCAGAGTTGGAAGCTCCCTTCTTAGTGTCAGAGATGCAGGAGTGAAGAAGCCACAAACCACAGCTCCAGGAGCGCCAGGACAGGAACTGAGAAAACAGAGAGCTGGAGAAAACGTAGGCAATGAGGCAAACGTAAACACTAAACTGGAGCCTAGGAAAACACAACAGGACAAAACACGACTGTGAGTTGGTCACGAGCAAAGTGTAACATGTTCACACCGCAACGGTCAGACACAAGACTACACACGAAGGGGCCTTAAATAGAGGGAGAATAGATTGATTAACTAGTCCAGGTTTGGCAGCTTAAGTAGTTAATGAGATAACGACGGGAGGGGAAATGAAGACAATGAACACATGGCAAATGTCAAAACAAAACCCATCAACAACAAACATACATGACAAGACACACACACCACAACCAGCTGATCAGACCGAAGCTGACAGTTTTGTTTCTAATTGTTTAAGCAATGTAATTAATTATGGTTTATAAACATTATTTTAAACACTATGCACTTTTTTCAAAGATGGTCTGTTATTGTGTTGCTTTGAATAAACGTGCATTATTAATATTTTGCTCGATGTGCCCTCTTGTGGCCTCAGGAGAGAAGCCAAAAGCTTTTTTACCCCTAACAGAAATTATGCCTATTAAATTCGAATATAAATCGAATAATGATAATATTTTAGTACAAAATGCGAATTTAGTTTTTCAGCCATTTTGACAGCTCTATGGTGTAATAACCATTTTATAAAAGCAATAAGGTGTAACTCTAGTGTTACTGTATTGTGAATAACTGCCTAAAATGCCCTTCAGTCGTGACTTATTCACAGTACAGCACAGCCTCTCGTACCTTATTGCTTACAAATCTGTTTACGTGCGGTGTCATGTACTGTGGTTATCAGCATGTCATGTCAATGGTGTGTGTGCAGGGCATCAATCTGTCCGGCGGTCAGCGGCAGAGAGTGAGTTTGGCCAGAGCGCTGTACAGTGAAGCGGACGTCTATCTGCTGGACGATCCTCTGTCCGCCGTCGACGCTCACGTCGCCAAACACATCTTTGACAAAGTCATCGGGCCTGAAGGAAGCCTCAAGGAAAAGGTATGTGCATGAATATTTCCGAGCCTGTTCCATGAAAATAATTTGGGTGAACTAGACAGTGGTCTCACACTGACCCATGTATGTGATGCGCTCTCATCCGTCACAGTCGGGCTGTAATGGGATTTATCAGATCAGGGTAAAGCGATGTGCTGTTCCTATTCCAGACGCGGATACTGGTGACCCACGGGATCAGCTTCCTGCCGCAGGTGGACAACATCCTGGTGATGGTGGACGGACGCGTGTCAGAAATGGGCTCCTACCAGGATCTGCTCAAGCAGAATGGAGCTTTTGCAGAGTTCCTCAGAAACTACTCTCTCGAGGATATCATCGAAGACGAGGAAGTCTCCGGTACATAAGAGAATTACTCATTATTTATTATAATATACATGTTCAATACGTTACATATTATAAAACATGTTCTTGTTTATCTTTAAATATATATATATATATATATTAGTATTTATTCATTTGTAATACATATGAAATATTTATTATTCATATATTTGGATAGTATTTATTTGTTTACAATACACATTAAATGTTTATAACTGATATATTTATCTATTTATTTATAGTACATATTATGGAATATTTATTATTCACATATTTAGAGTATTTATTTGTTTATAATATTTAAAAATAATTATGTATTTGTTTGTTGGCTGCATATTTATTTATTTATAAATATTATTAATTTACATATTATTCATATACAGTATTTAGAAATACATATTATAATTTTTTATCAATTATTTATTGCTTTCATTTTGATCTTATATAAGTTCACTTTGAGACTTAATGTTTTTTTCAGTTTTGTTGGTTGACAAAGATAATATTTCTAAATAAATATATGTATTTTTATTCGTAATACATATATATATATATATATAACTTATTTGTAATAATACATATTATGAAATGTTTATTATTAAAACATTTAATTTGTATTTATTATTTTGTTTATAATTTTTATTTGTTATTATTTTGTTTATAATTTTATTTGTTTATTTATAATTTATCATTAAATATATTTTTTATACATATTACAATGTTATAAAATATGAATCAACTGTAAAATATGAATTGACTGTTAAATATGAATGATGTATTTATATTTGTTTATTTATTCATAATATATGTATGATACCGTATTGCTTTAGTTTTGGTCTTCCTCTGTGTTTTTCAGTTTTACTGGTGGATGATGAGGAGGAGGAGTTTCCTGAAGATGCTCTCAGTAATCACACAGATATGGTGGATAACGAGCCTGTAGTCAACGAGGCGCGCAGACAGTTCATGAGGTGCGCATGCATTTTTAATGCCTCTCGCTCTGCCAGTTGCTTTGGCTTTGTGACTTCTGCTTTTACAAGCACTTCTCCTGACGACAAATTTGGCTCGCGGCAAACACTGCTTTTATTTTTTCTGTGACTTCATGGCATACAATGCGATTTATTTGCATGTTGTATTTCCTGTTAAAAACCACTTAATATCCCATTCAGTGGAATATACAGAAGATATTTGGATGCTACCGAACTGCTATATTTATTCCTGTTTGAATGTTTATTATTAAGCATCATCCTATAGATGCATGCATTTTACAGGTTAATAAAGTTGGTTTAAATGATAAAAAAATGCCTTCCATAGTACTATGTGTAAAATAAATTAAAAAAATAGCGTTGTGATATGAATTAAACATTTTGACTATTACTAAGAGGTCGATGATGATCTTCTGGGGTTTATATATTTATTAGTAATGTCAAACGATTAATCGCATCCAAAATAAAAGTTTTTGTTTACATAACATATATATGTGTACTTTGTATATTTATTATGTATGTATAAATATATGCACATACAATATATATTTTGAAGATACGTACATGTATTTACATGTATATATTTATATTATATGTACATATATTTAATCTATAAACATAACATATTTTTCTGAAAACATGCATGTGTGTGTATTTATATATACATAATAAATATACACAGTACACACACATATGTACACAACTTTTATTTTGGATGTGATTAATCGTTTGACAGCACTAATAAATATCCAAAAATAATCTAATTTCCATCGTTATGAATGCATGGGTGTTTGAGTTCTGAATTCGTATGTCCCATCAGCCTCTCTCTTCTGTCTGTTGTAGGCAGATGAGCATCATGTCTAATGATCCGGAGAACCCGAAGAAAATGTCCCGCCGGCGGCGCTGCAGCGAGAGGAGGCCGCTAGAGTCTCCGACCGAGAAGGAGCCGAAGGTGGAGAAACTCATCCAGGCTGAGACGACTGAGACGGGACGGGTTCGTGACTCCAGACTGCCCTCGTGTGGAGGACGAGAGCCGAACAAACACACAACACACAACACTCTACCTGACTATAATGCCACGTTACACTAAGTGTTGTAATAATTATCCCTCACATACAGTGTGAAGTATTATACATGATTATGTCTAACATCTTAAAGCTAACAGAGCAGGAGTCAAATACTTTAGATGTCTCACATTCAATGTGCTATCCCAGTTATTAAAAAAATAAACCCACAAATTCACCTAAATATGACATTTATAGCACCCATTCTGACAGATAGTGATTAGTTTTAATTTCTAATTTCAAATGTATTTTTTATTTCGCTTTTTTTTTTTATTAAATAACAAAAGGCCCATTTTATATAAAATTTTAAATAGCAAGAATGTATTTTTTTTTAATTAAACAACTAAACATAAAAAAATAATTTTTAGTTCTTTGTTAATTTCTCTTTAAAAAAAAAAAAACTAAAGTCCCATATTATAAAGTATTTATTGTAAGAAAAACATAAAAAATATATAGTTCACTATAATTTTTTCAATTTTATTTTTTGTCTTTGTGCAGTAAAATTTCCAAATCCTCTTATTATAAAATATTTATTGCAATACCTTTTTTTAATTAAACATTAAAAAATTATAAAATGTTTTGCTATAAAATCAATTAAATACAAATTTAAATTTTTTTATTGTAAGACAGATTTTTCTCAATTGTAGTTTTTAATATCATGGTTTGCTTTTTGTTAATTTCCCTTTTTTATGCTATGAAGTAACCAGAGCCCCATATTAAAAATATTCACTTAAACAAATTGACATTATTACAATGTATAGTACCCATCCATAGGTTTTATTTCAATTTTAATTTTCCCTCATTGTATAAAATATTTATTGTAAGAAAAAATATAAAACAATAGTCCCCATCCTGAGAAAATGTATTTCATTTTTAATGTCATGAATTTTGACTTTATTTATTTCCCTTTTTAATGCTATGAAATGATCAAAGCACCATATTACAAAATATTTATTGTAAGATTTTGTTTATTTAAACACACACACCACACACACACACACACACACACACACACACACACACACACACATATAGAGAGAGAGAGAGATAGAGAGAGAGAGAGAGTGAGCAGAGAGGAGGAGAGAGAAGAGAGAGAGAGAGAGAGAGAAGGATGAGAGAGAGAGAATGAGAGAGAGAGAGAGATTGAGATGAGAGAGAGAGAGAGAGAGAGAGAGAGAGATTGAGAGAGAGAGAGAGAGAGAGAGAGAGAGAGAGAGTGAGAGAGAGAGATTGAGAGAGAGAGAGAGAGAGAGAGAGAGGAGAGAGAGAGAGAGAGAGAGAGAGAGAGAGAGAGAGAGAGATTGAGAGAGAGAGAGAGAGAGAGAGAGAGAGATGAGAGAGAGAGAGAGTACCAATCCTGACAGATTGCAAAAAATTGCAAAAAGCAGGGTTTTGAATCGCATTTCAAGTTGTCCTAAATTTTAGTAATAGGGATAATAAATAATTAGCTAACAGCTAGCACTCTCATATTCTAATACTCAGCATATTCTGAATGTTATGCACTTGCTGTGACTCTTTTAGAGTGTTTTCTCATGATGTCTGTGTGTTGTGCGTGTTGCAGGTGAAGTTTAAGGTGTATTGGGAGTATGCGAAGGCCGTGGGGCCGTTCCTGTCGCTCTTCATCTGTTTCCTGTACGGCTGTCAGAGCGCCGCCGCCATCGGAGCAAACTTCTGGCTGAGCGAATGGACGAACGACGCGCAGCACAACCGGACGCAGGAAAAAGTGTCCATGAGGGTGGGGGTGTACGCCACGCTGGGCATTTCACAAGGTATGGTCAGATACTCTGAGCGCAGACATGCTAATGCTAATCTAACGAGTCTCGTCTGATTGTGTTATTTAACCAACCGCAGAAATACTGACTGAACATCTGGTCATATCATTTCATTCACATCCACCATAAAGGGACAGTTCACCCAAAAATCTAAAGTTTTGCTATTTGCTCATCAGAATGTCGTTCCAACCCCCAAATGCTGCTTCACTGGAATAAACAAGGAGAAATTATGAAGATTCACTCGCTTCTGTTAAAGTGACCGTGTCTGCCAAACTTCAAAAACAGCATAAAACTCTTCTTAAGCATAAAGCAAAGACAGAACTTGCTTAAAATCAGTTATTTTCCATTCTGCGTATTCAAACTGGCATCATGACATCATGTTTGCGTACATAAAAACTAGTCATGACTGTATGTCAAGGTCAAGAAATATTATATTATATTATGTTGATTATAGTATATACAATTATGCATTTATTATAGTTATAATTCAATGTATAAATATTAAAATGTTATTAATAGATAAAAAAAATGACAAAAAGGCAAGATTAGTTCAGGTTGTAACATCTTGTGTGGTGCAACTCCACAAAAATTTTATATTTATGAATTGGTAATGACTGTAATATTAATTAATTCATAATATTTGCAAGAAGAAAAATATAGTTTATTTTACCTTTAAAATAATATATATTTAAAAGCTATTAATGTGTACACTCGCCTATCAGGAAAATGTGCCATTTACTTGTTGGTTACACCATATTACATTTAAATTGAAATTATTTTGTCAAAAAAACAAAAACAATAAAAAATAAAACTTAGTTATTTGATAATTTTTTTCTTTTGATGTTAATTTTAGTTCCTCTTCAGGAACTCGAGCTGCGTCGGAGAACGCATTGGGAACGCCTTAAAAGTAACTAATTATGTTACTTAGTTACTTTTTATGGAATGTAATGCGTTACATTACTTTTGCGTTACTTTCGCGTTACTTTTTAAATATGAGCAGGGCTTGATTGTTTGTTTTTAATACAAGAAGTTCTATTTATAGCAAATATAAAAGACTTTCACACCAAAAAGTGTAATGAATAAACCTCAGACTGAAGGACGAGTAAATCACGTCTGTACAGAAGAACACAGGAGAAGTTCAACACTCTTCAGCAATTAAAACACAATTGTTAATGTAATATGTAAGTAATTTTTGATTATTAGTACGGTTGAACTGGATCATCAAAGGTCAGCAGCAAACACATCGGTTAATAAAATGAGATTAGATATATTTGTGTTGTTTAACATATTTAATTATTGCAGGTTTGCATCATATTCTGAGTTTGCATTTCACTGTTTTAATTCATTTTGATGAATACTGAATCTGTTTTTGCGAGTGGGATGAATTAATACACATTCATATTTAGTCTAGATTAGATCTACAGTAAGATCATGTTCACACGGCGCACTGTCATCAATAAATGGAGAAAAGCAACTCAGATATTTTCTAGTAAATTAAAAAGTAATGCGTTACTTTACTAGTTACTTGAAAAAAGTAATATTATTACGTAACTCGCGTTACTTGTAATGCGTTACCCCCACACTTGTTGTGAGTCTTATTTAGTGTAGTCTGTCCTTACACAATCACTTGAAATAAGCTCCACAATTTCTAAAGTGCAGAAGATAATTGCACTTGGGCGAGAGCAGATCGCATTTCAGGCTGTGCCTTCCTCATTGCTAAAAAGGGGATTTACACAGTCTGTGTGTGGTCTGCTCGGGAGCAGAGCAGAGAAAAATACATTTTTATTGGTCGATCGATCTTGTCATTATACGGAAAAGAGCTGCATTAAGATTCCTCATAGTTTCTCCTTTGCGTTCCGCTGAAGTCGAGCGCTCTCATGCACCTGTTGATTTTGTGTGAACTCAGCCCGTGTGTGTATTTGTGGTGAGGACTGTGCTCTCATTTGACTCCCGCTTTGTAGCTCTCCCGTATCCCATAATCCCCTGCAGGCGTGTGTAGTGACACTGTCCCCCTCCTCTGGTCTTTCTAACACAGGCGTCCTGGTTATGTTTTCCTCCTTTACTCTGGCTCTGGGGAAAATACAGGCCGCACGCAAGCTGCATCAGACCCTGCTGGACAACAAATTTCACACGCCCCAGTCTTTCTTTGACACCACCCCCATAGGCCGGATCATCAACCGCTTCTCCAAGGACATTTACGTGATCGATGAGGTCCTCCCGTCCACCATCCTCATGTTCCTGGGCACCTTCTTTGCCTCTCTGTCCACCATGATTGTTATCATTTGCAGTACGCCCATATTTGCGCTGGTCATTGGCCCTCTGGCTTTGATTTACGTCTTTGTGCAGGTATTTTTCCCCTTTTTTGCAGCTGTACTCCGATTCTGGATGAACGCGGGATAATGTTTGCATTTCAGTTCCCTTTCAAGGAGTGGTACAGAGTCAGTCTGTGTAACCGGTGTGATGTCGATATGGCTTTGTTCAAACAGCGGGAAACATCTGATTTCTTAGTTGTTGTTACATTTTATATTTACATTTATTCTGTCAATTAGGACACGTCATTATAAAATCACACCAAAAATTTAGCATTATTTCTCTACAGCTGTCATTTTTGCTCATACACTGCAAAAATGATTTTCTTAGTGAGTGTTTTTTTAAACATTAATCTGCTTTTAATGCAAGTAAACGATGATTTTATATCATTAAGGACTTTAATAAGATCCTTCCAGAACATTTGTCATTTTCATATGTAAATTTAAGACATCTTGTATCATTTTGTTTATGTTTTACATTTCCTGTCTTATTGAATTACATTTCTACAGAAAAAACTACTTAAAATATTAAGTTTTTCATTTTTTATATCAAAATTAAACGAGTTTAAGCGTAAAACAAGAAAAATAATTTGTCAATGGGGAGTTAAATAAACTAGATTTCACTTTGAATTATTAAGTTTATTTTTCTAACCTTTAATGATTATTATATAATTTATATATATTTTGCAATAATACAAATATTATTATTATATAATTAACTAACTTTCTGCAATAATTTATAATCAGTGGTGGTAAAAAAAAGTATTTTAAATTAAGTTATATTAAATTAAGATTATTTTTCTGACCCCGTTGGCTTTTTTTTCTTTTTATTTATATAGATTTTTTCTTGTGTTAAGCATAAACTTAATTCATTTTGATGCATTTTCAAAAAAAAAATCTTTATTTAATAATTTTCTGATATTTGTTGTGTAAAACAACAGAAATAAGTAAGAAAATCTTTTTTTATGTAGTAAACAGTAAATGATAAATCATAGTTTTAGATGCAGTTTATGCACAACCGTGTCTGAACACACAGATCTGATGTTATCACACGCAGACACTGTCCTAAAGATCAGGTTTTCACGTGGTGTGAGCAAAGCCGTGTCTCCCGGCGTGTGCAAGAGCTTCCTGTTCCTCCCTCAGCGCCTGCTGCCCACTTCCTGCTTTGACTTCTGCTGCTGTTTGCTTTCACAATCACATCATTCATGAGCACAGACGCACACAGGGACTCTGGGCTTCACCAGCACCCTCTGCTGATCACCAAACACATCCACACTTCTCCAGGCAGTTCATCATGAGTTACTAAAGGGTGCATGTATGTGAGAGCAATGCTTTAGTTGAGCTGTTGAGTACAATCTAATGATTATCTAGTTCTTTGTTAATAATCCCAAAGAGATCTTTCTTCTCAGTATTTTTGTCTTGGTTTCCAGTACAAATATCATATCATTTACTTAGAAACAAAATTGCTGAGATATTAATTTTCTAAAACAAAGTATCAAAATTAAGTGAGTTTTTGTTTAAAAATAAGGAAAAATATATAATAATATATATATATATTCTTGTTTTAACTTAAATTCACTCAAGTTTGCTAAGTCATTTTGCTTCTCAAGTAAATGTTGGGATATTTGTACTGGAGAATAGGACAGAAATACTGATGAAAAAATAGTGTTTCTCCTCAGATAAAGACCCAAGTAATCTCATATGTCTCCTGTAGTTTCTGATCAGATCTTAATAATATCTCAGATTTGTAGTCTGCCATCAAATGCCAAAGATTTCAGTATGAACATCAAAATATTTCATATCAAATTCTTTACACTACCGTTCAAAAAGTTGAGGTTGGCAAGATTTTTATGTTTTTGAAAGTCTCTTCTGCTCACCAAGGCTGCATTTATTTGGTAAAAAAATTATGAAATATTATTCCAATTTAAAATAGCTGTTTTCTGTGTGAGTATCTGTTAAAATGTAATTTATTTCTGTGATCAAATCTGAATTTTCAGCATCATTACTCCAGTCTTCAGTGTCACATGATCTTCAGAAATCATTATAATATTCTGATTTACTGCTCAAGAAACATTTCTGATTATTATCAATGTTGAAAACACTGATTGCTGCTGAATATTTTTGCAGAAACCGTGGTACATTTGACCATTTTCAGTGTTCTTTGATGAATAGAAAGTTCAAAAGAACGGCATTTATTTGAAATATAAATATTTTGTCACATAATAAATGCAGCCTAGATAATCAAAAGTATGCATTTCTTTCTTACCGACCCCAAACTTTTGAACAATTTTTCATCTAAGCTACATTAAAATGTTAATGTTATAGTCATTTGAATGCTGAATTTCTCACAAGCACAACAGAACCACAGAGAAAGCCGTTTTCTGACTTCCACATGAGTCTGTTTCTCTCCTAGATGAGCGGACACGGTGCCGGCCTCTGTCAGTATTTCTCACACACACACACACACGCGCACACACACACACACACACACACACACACACACGCACACACACACACACACACACACACACACACACACACACACACACACACATCACACACACACACACACACACACACACACACACACACGCACACACACACACACACACACACACACACACACACACACACACACACACACACACACACACACACACACACACACACACACACACTGTCTGAAGCAGTGGTGAGCGAGCGAGGGCCGACTAACCCGTGTGCTGCCCTTCAACAGGTGCGCTGATTCTGGCCAACTGTTTACTGTGTCGGGCGTACAGCATGCTGAAGGCGGCCCACACGACGCACCTCCACATGCTCCACGCCATTCTGAGGGCCCCGCAGGCCTTTTTCGAGGCCACACCCTCTGGGCGGGTCTTGAACCGCTTCAGCAAAGACGTGGACACAATAGACTCTGTCATTCCAGAAAATATTGATATCTGGATGCGCACTTTCTGGTACACA
Source organism: Ptychobarbus kaznakovi (assembly GCA_027422405.1). NCBI lineage: Eukaryota > Metazoa > Chordata > Actinopteri > Cypriniformes > Cyprinidae > Ptychobarbus > Ptychobarbus kaznakovi. Next base: position 1,430,783 of record CM049808.1, read on the forward strand.
GTAAATGTGCTGATCGTATGCTCCGCCCTCACCCCTATGTTCCTCATAGTCATAGTGCCGTTAATGCTGTTCTATTGGTGGGTCCAGGTAAATAGGAACAAGTCTGCTAACTCATTAATACAGCATGCTAACATGTGTTGATGTTGTTATGTTGTCGTAGTGTTGTAGTTTGACACCGTGTGGTTTGGTCATTGGGTTGTAGTCGAGGTTCGGCTCTCTGATCGGTTAGTCGCGGCTGTTCTTTACCGAAAACACCTCCTTGAGTTCCTAGAGCTTATTAGAAACACGCAGTAATTAATACTTTTAATCAATACTGTACATTATATTAACAGTGTAATCATTTGAGTCAAAAGTGCTCTTTTATTATTATATATTTGACTAAGATTTATTATTGCTATTATTAAGAATATCAACAACAACATAAAAAAATAACTTGTCAATTGATATAATACTGCTGCTAATTATAGTTATGATGATCATTATTATTACTGATACATAATTGGTTCAATTATTGCAGTCAGTAATACTATTATATTATTATTTACAGTTATTGCAATCATTTATTATTGTTATTATTATTATTATTTAAAATAGTAATTTATTAAGTGATACACTATTAATGCTATTACTAGTAATGATTATTTTTAGGATATAATTTAATACATTATTACAATAAATTATTATCATTATTATTACATATGGTACTGCAATAAATTATGAATAAAAATAATAATTTTATTATTAACAGTAACAGTAGTAATACATTTTTGCAGTAATTTATAAGATTATATAATATTTATGCTACTACTAATATTAATTATATTTTATACTATATTGTTTACTAAATTATTATTATTAAATTATTGTATTCACGTATAAAATGATTTATTGCTGCTGCTACTAGTACTACTACTATTATTATTATTATTATATAATTTAATAAAATACTGCAATAAATTACCATTATGATTAATATAATCAATGTTCAAAGTAGTAGTAGTAATAAAATAATAATTGTCACTATTAATATTATAATGTAATTAAATGATGGCAATAATGTATGATCATTATTTATTTGTATTATTAAAGTGTATATTAATTTCTTAGTACTTTGACATATAGTAAACAGTATGTTCCCCAAACTTCATATTCCATATTATCAATCATAATATGAGAATGATCAGTTAGTTTTGAAAAGTACTAACGGCAGGTAAAGAACAGCCTTTTACTGTAGAGTCAGCTTTGCAGGAGTAGAATTAATTCATTTGTTTTCTACTGAACATGGGTTTGAAGTGTTTCGCTGTGCTGTGTCTCATCACTTCATCAGGATAATCTCCATTCACATTACATCAGCATTCATACTGTGTGCTCCTCTAACAGTGTAGCTGTCAGTACTAATGCTGGCGCACACAACAGACAGGGCTTTTTCAGGGTTATTTTAATGAAAGAACTGGGGGTGCAATAAGAGTCCATGAGTAAGAAGTGGATTTAGTGGTGTGTCCTGCTGTTAAAGGAATAGTTCAGACAAAGATGAAAATGTGCTCACCCTCAGGTCATCCATGGAGAGGAGTTTGTTTCTTCATCAGATTTGGAGAAATGTAGCATTGCATCAGTGTCTCAGCAATGGATGCTCTGCAGTGAATGGGTGCCGTCAGAATGAGAGTCCAAACAGCTGATAAAAACATCACAATAATCCACACCACTCCAGTCCATCAGTTAACATCTGGAAGAGACTGAAAACTGCAAATTTGTATCTAAAAAAAACAATATTTAAGACTTTTTAAACTTTTTTGTAGATAAAATATGAATCTATAATCCATAATAACACTTCATCCAGTGAAAAGGTGGTCTGGTCTGAATCAGGAGAGAAATCTGCACAGATCAAGCACTGTTTACAAGCCAAAACAGCTCTAAACTAATAATGTGTCTGGATTTTGATGTGAGAGACAACAGGAGATGCACCTTTTCACTGGCGGAAACATGGATTAGAGACTCCTATTTTATATACAACTTAAAAAAATTTGCTTCTCTTAAGGATGGATTTATTTCTTACAAACACGCAGCTTTTGTCTTCTCAAGATGTTAACTGATGGACTGGAGTGGAGTGGATTATTGTGATGTTTTTATCAGACTCTCATTCTGACGGCACCCATTCACTGCAGAGCATCCATTGCTGAGTAACTGATGCAATGCTACATTTCTCCAAATCTGATGAAGAAACAAACTCATCTAAATCTTGGAAGTTCTCAGAGTGAGCACATTTTCAGTGAATTTTTATTTTTGGGTGAACTGTTCCTTTAACGTATTACTAATATTTAGGCTACTAACAATGTAGTGTTAAATTCTGCTTAACCAGTTCAGATCCTGATTACAAGTAGATGAAAGAAAAACAGCATTACGGTGATAACAGAAATAGCTTGTAACATCCGATACTGTATAACAATGATGTTTTTTAAGATAGTGTTTCAGATGTTTATGGGCCTTTGGTGTCATTTCGTTAGGCCTGAACAGCAGTGTGGGTCTAGTTACTCTACTGTGATTCTCAAGATATTTTAGGTACTAAAATTACAATCTCTCATTGCATAATTTCAGCTTGGTCTTGCATCCCTCCTGATTGTCTTTTAATTCCCCATACGGTCTCTCTTTTGCGCATTGCTTAGGCTTTGCATGGTGCAAACTGGCTTTCTATATTTTCTGTGCGATGACTAAGCAAATCTCTCGCTGCATGCAAAATATCAAAAGCATTCTTTTAAATTCTCATTGATTTCATTATATACACAAACTCAGGAATGCACAAAGCCAAACACTACAACATTATGAAAGTGTTTGATTCCATTTATATTTGATCCCTTCATGTGAACATTGTTTTGAATGAATGAATGTATTCTGAAAAATTGTTTGATTACTGATTAAAAGTGAGGATTCTAGAAACTAAATTCAATTGTAAATTAGAAATCAGACGTTATGGTTTGTCTGAACGAAGGAATGTTTGGATTATCTAGAATCACAAACAGTTTAGTAAAGGTAGCAGTTTTTGATATTCGGAAGAATTTAGATTATCGTATTCAAATTTAATCCTATAACTTTTTAAAAGACTTTAAATTATGTATCAAGGATGCATTAAATTGAGCAAAACATGTATCAAAATACATTTCTAATGTTACAAAAGTTACAATTGCTGTTAATGTTACAAAAGTTACAAATGTTACAATTGCTGTTCTTTTAAACTTTCATCTGTGAATGCTGAAAATAAAATGTATCACAGTTTCTGCAAAAATATGAAGCAGCACAACTGTTTTCAACATTGATAATAATCAGAAATATTTTTTGAGCAGCAAATCAGCATATTATATGATTTCTGAAGATCATGTGACACTGAAGACTGCAGTAATGATGCTGAATTTGACTGTATTTTTAATCAAATTAATGCAGGCTTGGTAAACAGAAGACACTTCTATCAATAACTGACCCCAAACTGTATTGTGCATGAGACTAAAGAGTAGTTACCATTAATGTTTGCATTGAAGGACAAATCCAAAATTATTATATAGAAGCTTTTGGCCACCATAAAAAAATGTGCATTCATTTTTTTGGACATTTTCTCTTGTCAAAATTGATTTAATAAATGAGTTACATTCCTACAGAGTTCAGACAAACCTGCAATATTAAGTCATTGTGCTTGACTGGAATGCAGCATCAGTTTAAAGTAATTGAAAAGCCTTGCTCAGAAAAAGCAAGAGCATCAGCAGAAAGTTGCATGTTGTCAGTCAAATGATGAGACCAGAGTTTTCTGAATCCTCGCTCATTTGTATATTTATGAATAGTTAGTGTTTTATGCTATACATGTATATGATGATGTTGTTGTTGTAATAGCAGATTGTTGATTTCTCTCCCTGATTTCCTCTGTAGAGATTTTATGTAGCCACGTCTCGGCAGCTTAAGAGACTGGAGTCTGTCAGTAGGTCTCCTATATATTCTCATTTTTCGGAGACCATCACAGGCACTAGCGTGATCCGCGCCTACGGGCGAAACACTGCCTTTGTTCTCATGAGCGATATGAAAGTGGATGAGAACCAAAAGAGTTACTACCCTGGTATTGTTTCCAACAGGTATGTTTGGTCTCGCTCTCGTTTGGATGCATGCATGCTTTCATTCTTTAGCGTCTGCTTCACGGAAAATAACAACACTTCAGGAAATGTCTTTCTGAATTCAGTTTTCGAGCATCTCTCCGTCATGTGAGTTGTAACGGTGTTGTGTTGGGATGCACACAGGTGGCTGGGGATTCGCATCGAGTTTATCGGCAATTGCATCGTGCTGTTTGCTGCTCTGTTTGCTGTGATCGGGAAGGAGAACCTCAACCCCGGATTGGTCGGTCTGTCCGTGTCATATGCTCTACAGGTAAAATCACACTCATTATGTACTGTACAATCATGTTAACGTACTTTTAGACGAGTAAAAGATTGAACTGCTTAAATCATAATGCTGAGCAGTAGTTTACTGTATTTTATTATAACTGCATCTCCTGATGCTCAAAAACATATCGCAGGGCTTATGGCAGAAATATTTACATTTACACTTGACCAGTAAAAAGTTGGAAATAAATATTGTTTTTATTTATTTTTTTAGTCTCTTCTGCTTACTAAAGCCACATTTATGTGGTCAAAAATACAGTAATTTTTTTTATTATATTATCATAACTCAAAATAACTTTCTGTGTGAATATATTGTAAAATGTAATTTATTTATCTGATTAAATCTGTATTTTCAGCATCATTACTCCAGTCTTCAGTGTCACATGATCTTCAGAAATCATAATAATATGCTGATTTGCTGCTGATTTGGTCAATTATTAATAATGGTTCTTATTTGCATTATTTAAAAGTTCAGAAGAACAGCATTTATTTGAAACTGAAATATTCTTTAGCGTTATAAATGTCTTTACTGTCACTTTTGATCAATTTAATGCATCCTTGCTGAATAAAAGTATTTTAAAATTTTGTTTATCTTACCCTAAATTTTTTAATGCTAGTGTATCACGGTTTCCACAAAGATATTGGGAAGTATAACTGTTTTTTAACATTGATAATAATCAGAAATGTTTCTTGAGCAGTATATTATTATGATTTCTGAAGATCATGTGACACTGAAGACTGGAGTAATGATGCTGAAAATACACAATAATAAATTACATTTGATAACATATTCACACATATAGAAAACAGCTGTTAGTTTTTACTGTATTTTTGATCAAATAAATGCAGCCTTGGTGAGCAGAAGGACATCAAAAACACAAAAAACTAACTTTTGACGTAGCAAATCCTTTTATCCACAGCAACTTGAAATAGAGGAACGTAAGCAATTAATTACAGAGCCAACAATATTCACAAGATACAATGCCACATTTATTATAAAGCTAGATTATGAAATAGTTAGTGTGCAAATAAAACCTGCATCAACGATTGTTATTTCTGCTGAATAGGTCACAATGTCCCTGAACTGGATGGTGAGGATGACCTCTGACCTCGAGAGCAACATAGTAGCAGTGGAGAGAGTGAAGGAGTATTCAGAGACGCAGACTGAGGTACACACACACAGTAGAATACAATCCACCGTCATCATATAATCATGTTCTTAGGGTTAAGAAATCATTTGCATATATCAGTATTAAATCTGGTCCACTTTGCAGTTTATTCTGCACACAGTAAGCAGCAAGAGTTGATTGTAAATCATTGAAATCGAACCCGTAGGCTCCATGGGTAGTGAAGGACAAGCAGCCTCCTCCAGACTGGCCTCCGAAGGGAAACGTGGATTTCATAGACTACAGCGTGAGGTATCGCGAGGGACTGGACCTGGTGCTGAAGAGCATCTCGCTGAAGGTCAAAGGAGGAGAGAAGGTGAGGAGCTCTCATTGACCTGCACTAGATCACACAGAAACATTCTTCTCATGTTAAAGGTGCAGTGTGTAGTTTTTAGCGGCATCTAGCGGTTGAGTTTGTGAATTGCAACCAACGGCTCAGTCCCGCGCTCACCCCTCCCTTTAGAGAAGCTACGGTGGCCGATACAGGGCTAAGATTTTCGCGAGAACAACATAGTGACGATACGCGCTCTGTAGAGCAGTTTGTCCGTTTAGGGCTACTGTAGAAACATGATGGCGACTTCCATGTGAGGGGACCCGCGGTATATGTAGTTATAAATCGCTCATTCTAAGGTAATAAAACATAACAGTTCATTAAGTAAGGTCTTTATACTCCTCTGAAAACGTAGTTATGTATATTATATTGCATTTCTGTCTATAGATTATCCTAAATATTACACAGTGCACCTTTAAAAGGCACAATGGTGCATTATTATGATTATCATGTGATTTATTTTCATATCACAGTTATTGCTAAAGCATGCGCATGTTTATGAAGATGAACATTAAAGAATCAGAACATTTGCAAATATTTGACATCATTTTATGGAAGGCTGTTTCCATCACAGGATTTAAAAAAAATAATTGTGCATGTCTTGCAATTTTTTGAATTTTTTTTCTCATAATTGCACATTTTTTGAGTCCATATCTCTCAATCGTGATCATTTCTCAGAATAGCGCATTTATATCTTGCAATTTGAACAGCTCAACAGTAAGTATTGTATATGCTAGCGATGGCAGGGCAGCAGTTTAATTCAAATTTAGATTATTTTATATTTACAGTATTCAAATATATGTCTAATATTCTCAGATTGCGCATTTATACAGTATCTTGCAATTTTGAGTTTATATCTCATAATTCTTATTTTCTCAGAATTGCATTTATATAGTGTAATTTTGAGTTTATATTTCATAATTATGACTTTTTTCTCAGAATTGCAAATGTTTTGAGTTTATATCTCATAATTCTTATAATTTTCTCAGAATTGCGCATTTTTTATATCTTGAAATTTTTAATTTATATCTCATAATTCTTATAATTTTCTCAGAATTGCGAATTTTTTATATCTTGAAATTTTGAGTATATATCTCATAATTATGACAATTTTCTCAGAATTGCGAATTTTTTATATCTTGACATTTTTAGTTTATATCTCATAATTATGACAATTTTCTCAGAATTGCAAATGTTTTGAGTTTATATCTCATAATTATGACCATTTTCTCAGAATTGCGCATTTTTTATATCTTGAAATTTTGAGTTTATATCTCATAATTATGACCATTTTCTCAGAATTGCGCATTTTTTATATCTTGAAATTTTGAGTTTATATCTCATAATTATGACAATTTTCTCAGAATTGCGCATTTATATCTTGAAATTTTGAGTTTATATCTCATAATTATGACAATTTTCTCAGAATTGCGCATTTTTATATCTTGAAATTTTGAGTTTATATCTCATAATTATGACCATTTTCTCAGAATTGCGCATTTATATCTTGCAATTTTGAGTTTATATCTCATAATTATGACTTTTTTCTCAGAATTGCACATTTATATCTTGCAATTTTGAGTTTATATCTCATAATTATGACCATTTTCTCAGAATTGCGCATTTATATCTTGCAATTTTGAGTTTATATCTCATAATTATGACTTTTTTCTCAGAAATGCACATTTATTTCTGGCAATTTTGAGTGTATATCTCATAAGAATTGCAAATGTTTTGAGTCTATATCTCACAATCAGGACCGTTTTCTCAGAATTGCGCATTTATATCTTGAAATTTTGAGTTTATATCTCATAATTATGACCATTTTCTCAGAATTGCGCATTTATATCTTGAAATTTTGAGTTTGTATCTCATAATTTTGACCATTTTCTCAGAATTGCGCATTTATATCTTGAAATTTTGAGTTTATATCTCATAATTATGACCGTTTTCTCAACTGCACATTTCTATAATATTGAATCTTAATATGTTGGGCGTCAGAAACAGAAAATGTGGCTTTATTTCTGCGTTCCCTTATGCAGCACATAAGCAGTGTTGTGGAATTTAACCAGCTGATGAAAATACATCATTCTACGAATCAGAATAATTCATAAGGTGTCTAGAATTGATTGTGTGTATTTGACGTGCCCACGATGCCATGCACGTCTACATTCAGCACCCGACGGTTTGAGTTGTAACCGGTGGCGTGTCGCTCTTCAGGTCGGTATCGTCGGACGGACAGGGGCTGGAAAGTCCTCCATGACTCTGTGTCTGTTCCGGCTGCTGGAGGCGGCGGATGGAGAGATCGTGATCGACGAGGTGAAGATCTCGGAGATCGGCCTTCACGACCTGCGCTCCAAACTCACCATCATCCCTCAGGTGGGTCTTCTGGGCTGTGTTGGTGGTAAAGCATCTGTTTTAATTTAAGCACAGCTTGTGTTTACTGCTGTATTAGCATGGCACTCATGATGGGCCAGCAGAAAAAGCTCATTTCCCCATTCAGAGCCAGAAAGCATTTGATAGTGATTTTGATGCCAAAGCACCTTCAGGCTCACTCAACGCTGGCTAATTAGCCTGTTATAAGCTAATGGCCTGTTAGCTCTTATCCAGATTATTAACATTGGGTTTTCTCCTGTTGTTTGTTCTCTGTTCTTAACCTCATTTCACCTTTTAACAGTTACTAAGATGCTGCAGTGTTTTGCTCAGCACCATTCACAGCTCAACAGTTAGGATTTAGTTGATGATAAATAAAAGTGAGTTTTGGTTATATATGTTTAGCGTCTCACGGTATCCGGTGTGATTGATATGTGTTTGTAGGAGCCCGTCCTGTTCTCCGGGACTCTGCGGATGAACCTGGATCCCTTTGAGAAATACAGTGATGAAGAGTTGTGGAAAGCGCTGGAACTCTCTCATCTGAAGAAGTTTGTCAGCAACCAGACGTCCAAACTCGACCTGGAGTGCTCCGAAGGAGGAGAAAACCTCAGGTACAAGCAGGAGCAATACAGCGAGATGTGCCGTGCATCACATCACAATATATTCACCACAACATGCTGTTATTTGAACCCTCATTTTGGACTGGTTGATTCGGTCACTTCTTCAGAATGGTACAACACTTGGTAAAGGTTTTGGTACTTGCTGTGTGAACATAAACATGGGAAAAAGGTTAAATGATCTTGAAAAAATAGTCATACTTACAGTAATGTGAATTTGATCGTGTGCACTAACAAAATCATACTTTTTTAATATAAAGTAATATCTTGTGATGTCAACCTTGAATTTGGAACACAATTTAATGTATGGCTTTGTTTTTCAAACAGTTTCAGACTCAAACATGTTTTGTAAATATATATTTCATGTCAAATTTAAAAATAGTATATGCATTGTTTATAATAATAAACTTTTTTCTGCCATTGTCTTCTTTAAAAAGAGACAAAACTCGAGTCTGTGCTTCAAAACATTTAACAATTCAAATTTAAATATAATAAATATATTTTTGAATTGAATGTAATATAGTTAATTTAATATAAAAATCCCCCTAAAAATAAAAAAATTGATCAAAATGGAATAGTACATTATTTTCAGTGAAATTAATAAATATTTGGACTGCCACAAAAGCAGCATCAGAGGGTTCAGGCAGACATAGCAAGCATGTTCAAATCATCTAGCCCTAGTTCATGCATACTGAAGCATTCTGAGTGTATTTATGCATAGCGTGTTCTGAATCCTGTGTTCAGTGTGGGTCAGAGGCAGCTGGTGTGTTTGGCGCGAGCTTTACTGAGGAAGACCAGGATCCTGGTGCTGGATGAAGCCACGGCTGCTGTCGATCTGGAGACGGACGATCTCATCCAGTCCACCATCCGCACACAGTTCGAGGACTGCACCGTTTTCACCATCGCTCACAGACTCAACACCATCATGGACTACACCAGGTACCTCAAATCACACACCGTCCCGCAGATTCAGAAAACACTGTCTTCTATAGCATCTTTGCATTTGATGTAGGGTGAAGCGTCTCTCTTAATCAGCACAAAAACACCTGCTTTGCAGATTTTAAGTGAATTTATTCATTTTGACTACTCTGTTTAATCATTTTTGTGACTTGTTGTTGTGATAAGTGGAGTAAGGCGTAACAACTTTTGTGAGAAACTATGTCATAACACGTGTTTATTGATATGTTTGATCTCAGCATCATTAAATCAGGTAATATTTTTTGGCAAATCAGCAGTTTATTAAAGATGCTGGGCTGCATTTTCATTCTAATTTGTTGTAATTATAATCTAATATATTATTTAATAACCATCTTATTGTTATTTAACTCTGACAGCTTGAAATTCATTAACAATACAGCATGATAATGATTTCTTCAGATTTGTTATTTTTAAATCTATGCTAAATTATAATTAAATATATTATTGCATTACATTTATTATTAAAGTAATACTGATTATATGTATATTTCATAAGTTCTTTGTCCAAAAATAATTTTGTTTTTCACTTGACCAGAGTAATGATAATGAATGTCGTTTGGCACATGATATAATAGCACAATAATTTTGTTTTATATTTTAATTACACAATTTATTTAATTTTCCATTAAAAATATTCATAAATAATAATGCATCACTGATTTTTCATCATTTTGAACAAGCTAACATTAGGATTTTTTTGTAATTATTTTTCAAGATGCATATGTTATTTTGTCCTTTTAGACAGATGCACTACAAACTCTCAGCAGATCCGTTGTAGTTATTTCTGCTTTAATAAAGCTTTTATGATATCATAAGTTTAGATACCATTCATATAATTCTTGTCATCAATTTAAATATCACAAAAAAACTAATACTAACCTAACATAATCTCCCAATCTTACTGAAGACCAGTAAACAGTCAGATAAAATAAGAACATTGAATCAAATTAAAGCACAAAAACAAAGACACAAATGAAATAGACCTGCGTGAAAAACTTCAAGCATTACAAACAAGAACTTCAGTTCTGTTCTTACAAAAAACCCTGCATAGTCTTCACCAGTGGCGGCTGGTGCTAAAAAGATTTGGGGGGGGGGCGCAAACAAACTGAAAGTACGGGCGATCTGGTCCAAGCTCCTTGATCCTTTTTTTTCTTCATCCGAACGCCGGGTATTTTTGTAAAGATAAAACCGAATTTTCTTTCATCTGGAGATATTGCGCTTGCTTCCACATTAATTAGTACCTGTCTGTCAACTGACGAGCTGCTGCTGAGTGGAATGAGAGTCGTTGAGAACGGTCCAATCACATGAGGCCAAACATATAAAAACAATATTGATTCGCTCTAACAACAAAAGTGGGAGGAGCCTGCGCCCCAAGGACAATTTGAAACAAGCCAATTAGAGCTTAGCCTCAAATCACATGCTTTTGAAAAGTTTGTGTACCTACATACACACTCATTAGTCCGGCGCCCCGCACACAAATATGAAATAAATATAGTTTAGATTTTTTGATTTTCAATAAATTATAATATAACTAACAGTAGAATACTATGACTAAATGATTTTATTTAGTTAATATTTGCGATATATTTTTAACTTATTGTTAACATGTTAAAGGGGGCTAACTTGAAGGGGGGGCGGCGCCCCAGCGCCCCCTATTGACCAGCCGCCACTGGTCTTCACTGTGTAAATTCAATATAAACGTAGTCCTATTGAAGAGTATGGAAGCTTGTTTCCATCATACTTTTTCTCACAATTGCAAGATATGCATTAAACTCTCTATTGCGGTCAGCAACGATGGCCTTGTGCACAATGAACGTCCCGAGTTCAAATTCCCAGATCGAGGACCGTTCCCAGTCCAGCACCCTTTCTCCAACTTCACTTCCTGTCACTTCTATACTGTCCTATACTAATGAAGTCAAAAAAATACTTGTACTATAAAGTCTGGCATATAAACTCTCAATTCTGACTTTTTCCTCACAAATGCGAGTTTATATCTCGCTGGCTTCTTTTTCCGAATTTTGAGATAAAGTCAAATTCCAAGGGAAAAAAAGAGTTTATATCTCACAAATCTGACTTTATTTCTCAGAATTCTGACGCCTTTTCTCAGAATTGTGATATAAACGCTCAATTCTGAGAAACAAAGTATCTCAAATTAAATCACGCAATTCTGATTTATTCTTCAATTCGGAGAAAAAGGGTCAAAATTTTGAGATTGTCAGAATTGTGAGATAAAACGTCCCAATTACCTATTTCTTTATTATTTGGCGGAAATACAAACGTGATTTGAGTCAAGAGCAGCAAGAGATTTTCTCTTGTATTGTTTGAAATGACACAAGCAGGTTTATTAGGCTGCTGTCACTTTAAGACCTAATGCACAGATCTAATATGCATTTTCTTTCTCAACTATCTACGTTCACTTAACCCTTTAAGAATACCGCCGGCGGGACGCCTAGTGGTGACAGGGTAAAGTCGTCAGAAACAAAAACTCAAAAAAAAAAGTTGAACATGTCATATATCCATGGAAAGCTGAGATTCTTGTGATTTCAACTATGTAAACCATTTAAGATACAATAAACACAGCATGTACAATCAGTGTCTTTATCAGACCACTTTTTGTTGACATAATGCAGACATGCATGATAGTACAGACATACATAGGAATAACACAGTAGGGATGCAATATAACACCAATATAAGAAAAAAACCACAAATTAAATAATGTACTATGTACAGAAATAGAAATATAGGAAAAAATGTATTTAGATTATAAATTATAAATATATATGTAATTTTAAAAGTGTACACATTTTGGATTCTATGTATAAATGTCACTATAATGTGTTTATGCTTCAGTTACTATGTGTCAGCAATTATTGACAGTGAATCTGGATGAGAAATTGAATAGCTCTAAGTGTAACCTTTCATTAGAGCCCAAAATGATGACTGTACATTAAAGCATTCAAGAATTACAGCATTGTATGTGTCGTTGGTTACAAAGGGTCGTTTGGAGTCTCCCAAGTGTCTTTTTTTGGAAGCGTCTAGACATAAAATTAAATAAACATGTGTAAAACACTAATTTTCTAATATATTGTTTATCAAATGGTAAATTTGGCTTGGTAAGGCTTCATTCTGTGATCCCAATGTATTTTCCAGTTCATACCTCCCAGCTATAGTCATCTGCAGGCTTCTATTTACAAAAAAAATGCAATCATTTTTTTCTTTTTTTAGTGTATTCAAAGTGCTATTACTCAATATCAGTAAGACTTACAGTGATTCTGACTGTTGAGAAACAAACCTCAGAGTGTCACCTTTCAAAGGAGACCAACACCATGCATATCATCCAAATGGCCCAAGAACAGCATGCAATTTACTTTGGGTATGCCTTTTTTAGGCGTTTTAGGCCAATTTTACAGGAATCGTAAAGGGTTAAGACATAAACAACTGTGTTTACAAGTCATACGTGTGTGTATTTGACGGTTCAACGAGGCATGTCTAGCGGTGTATTCATGTGCACACACTGACCTTCAGTGCGTTTCTCTCGTGACAGAGTGCTGGTTTTGGACAAGGGACAGATCGCAGAGTTCGACACGCCGAATAACCTGATCGCTCAGAAAGGCATCTTCTATGGGATGGCTAAAGACGCGGGTCTGGCGTGAGCCGCTATGCTGTAAACCGCAGTGCCTTCACACAGTATCACACACACACACACACAATGCCAGTGAATGTAATGTAGTTCTGTTGTGATCTTTTATTCTTTTACATTATTGCTGTTTTTCTATGACTACAGTGCCTCTGTTTCACGATGACGCAGTCTATTTTTGTACTGTATTATTTAAGTCACTTTTGGAAGTTGTTCAATAAGGAAGATTTCTGCTCATGTGTTACATGTGATTCCTTTTGTAAACCAAATCTGTAAAAACTTGAATTCTGTCATCAGAATTGGAGTATTGTTGCATTTATTAAAAATAAGTAACACTGTTTCTATGTGTATTTGGGAAATTCTGTGTTTCATTACACTCATAAACTTGATATACTGCAGGACATTGTGCTACTTTTATATGTTTATAAGTCTATTCACATTTCATTTGTCAATACATTATTTAATAAATCACTTATTATTATTATTTATCTCTGACCGCTATAAACTCATAAACAATACGGCATGATACTGAATTTTTCATAATTTTGAAAAAACATACTTTTTGCTAGCCAACTATAAATTATAATTATAAAACTATATTTATATTATAAGTATTATTATTACTATACTTATAATATCATTACTATTATAATAATTAATAAAAAAGTCATACTTTTTCTATGTAAGTTTTTTTTTGTCAGAAACCTTTTCAGCGACAAAAGGAAGCTTGATATAATAATAGCAGGATATTGTGCCACATTTTCATATAAAATATTACTTAATAAATAACTTATTTAACTGTGACAGCTAATATATACATGTGTGTATATATATATTTTTTTTCATAATTTTGACAAAACCTCATCTATGCTATATATTATAATTATAATTTCATATTCATCATTGCATAATAGTTTTCACAGTTTTGATATAAAGAGAGGAAATTGTCTTTTATTTTTATTTTATATATTTGTTTATTTAAATGAATAATTTATTATAATTATAATTTAATATATTGTTTATTGATTGTGGCAGCTATTAATTCACAATACAATTGTTTTTGTTGTTGTTGTTGTTTAGCTACACTATCCCAATTTATCATAAATACATTTTAATATACTAGACAAAAGCTGATTTGGTTGTTATTACAGTTTTTGATGAAAGTAGTGATAATAAACGTCCAATTTCACTGAAATAAAATGAAATATATGGCCATAAACCCAGTTTGAATCTGTTTTTAAATCGGTTCAGGTGAAGTTGAAATGAAAGAGGAATCCAGAAGAGTATTGTTTACTGAGCTTTATTACTCATGTCTAAAACAGCATGAATGATAAATCGCATTAAAATCTCCTCATCAGTATGGACTGAACCTGATTTCACCCTCCAGTGCTTGTGTTTCAGTAACTGGCCACCAGAGGACGTTCCTCAGCATCATCGTGCCGGCTGTAATTAAACACATGAGCCTTTCTGATTCTTCAACTGAGACCAAACATGAACTAACCTGCTTCCATTGAATCGCCTCTCTCTGAGGACACTTGTGCTTGAACACATGTCATGTTGAACTGTTGAAACTTTGAGGGCTCATAGTGTGAATGTATACATCTGCCGCAATAGATGCAACATAAAGCGGGTCAAAGTGTGTCATTCCTCTCATTCTGGACACAGCTGCTGTCCGTCTCCACTGAGCTCCACTGACTGCAAACACCTGAGGAACAAGACCAACAATCTGAAGATATAACAGATCTTATTCAGCAATGAAACGGGTTTGATTTGATCTGTTGAGACTGACTTGACTACATTTACATGTAAAGTTATGTATATATATACACTACTGTTCAAAAGATTTGGAGTCAGTCATGTTTTTTTGTTTTTAAACATCTCTTCTGCTCATCAAGGCTGCATTTATTTAATCAGAAATACAGTAACATTTGTGAAGTATTATTATGATTCAAAGTAAGTATTAAAATGTAATTTATTGCTCCGATCAAAGCTGAATTTTACTGCAGTCTTCAGCGTCACATGATCCTTCAGAAATTATTCTAATATACTGCTCAAGAAACATTTCAGTTTAAAAGAACAGCATTTGTTTCACATAATACTCTCACTTCTGAACTTTTAATGTGTAAAAAAAAATCTATTTAATTAAATAAATGTAGGAAAATCCCAGAAGCAAAAAAAATGTTATTTTAGTATCACTGTAATAAAGGTTTAATATTTTAAATTCGATTTAATTTTAGTTTGATTGTAATTATTACTGTTTTAATATTTCTATACAGTTTTATTAGGTTTTAGGTAAATGTTTCCTAACTAGAAATATGTTATTAAGTAATTAATGTTTTTTAAGGTCTAAAGTTTTAGTACTAGATGTATTTAGGCGAATGCTCCGATGTATCGATGATTAAAGCACTATTGTGTGACTGTTTAAAATCAGGGCCAATTATTTCCTGTCAATCAAAAGAAGAAAAACTGATCAGAAGCAACTGGTGTGTGAAGAAAATGTCTCTCGAGTAGAATCAAAGACTATTTAAGGCTGTCGAAGATAATAACGCATAGCACCATTTAATATTGACCCTCTGAATCACTCGTAGTTCATGTCAGGGTTGCCAGATCTGTGGTTTTCCCTTCACCAAACATTAATTATGGCGCACTCCCCCATCCAATAATCACAGAAGCATTGTTACTTTTAATAAGAAACAAAATCTCAGCTTTCAAATTCTGTCCATTTTGTCACAAATTTCAAACAATAAATGTGTTTTTTATGCTCTTTGAATTTTTTGTGATAGATCGCTGTAGCCACTTTAGTTCAAGAGGCACGTGCATCGATAATTTACTTTCTGTTTACTATTAGTTATAGTACGAAATAAACATGAAGGAACATCAGAAGCTGTTGGAAGAAAAAATGTGTCATGTCTCATGTAACTGATCATTCAGTGTTTCAACCACCAAAAGACGTCAAATAAATCAGCTTGTGAACATGTAACCTCGCATTTAGCCTACCTCAGGAAAATTATCCAGTGCTCACACTTTGTTAATTAACAATAAAAACACTAGAATGAGCTTATTTACTGGTAACTATATACGTATGTTTGAATAAATCTGACATGAAGAAAACTGAAAATTACCCCATGATTTACTCACCCTCATTGAGATTTTGAAGTCCAATAATAGCGCATAAATCCATAATAAAAGTCCTCCACATGGCTCCAGGGGGGTTAATAAAGGCCTTCTGAAGGGAATTTGCTAGTCTTGCAAGAGCTTATATTGAAATCCTCAACATTTTTCTTGACAAATCCTCGCTTTGCTAATTCGTGACTAGTGTTTTGTTTTGCTCTCTAAATGTCATCCGCTGGAACACCACTCTATACGATAGTTAACAGAAGCTAGAGGTTACGGTTCATAAAGTTTTAAATATGGATATTTTTATTATACAAAGGAATCGATTTGCTTCAGGAGGCCTTTATTAACCCCCTGGAGTCATGTGTGAAGCACTTTTTATGATGGATGGACACACTTCATTGGACTTCAGAATATCGACACCCATTCACCAATTATAAATCTTGGAAGATCCAGGATATTGTTTTAATATAACTCCGATTGTATTCGTCTGAAAGACAAAAGTCATATACACCCAGGAATGCTTGAGGATGAGTAAATCATGTGGTCATTTTCATTTTGGGGTGAACTACCCCTTTAAGAAAGCTTAATGCATCGGCAGATGTCTTTCTGAATAAGGGGGTATATCAGAATCGAAAGAGAAATGTATTAGTGGCGCATGCACTCCTAATGATAACCCTTTATGTTTTTGATATGATAATGACTGTCGAGTCTCGCAGACTCTCAATGATTTTCTCCAGGTCTTTACCTCCGAGAAACCAGACATTCCAAATGTCAAACACTCCAGTAGCGAAATTACCCAATTCAATGACACAAGCCCACAAAACTCCCTCCACGGCTCCTTTCGGCTCACGGATCAAGCTTAATCACGAAACATCTCCTGGAGGCAGAACAAGAATCCCAGATCCTTAAATATCCTCAGTCATGCGGCTTCCCGCCAGTGACAAACATTGGCAGGCCTGCGAGGATCCAGACAGGAGGGCTGTTTATTCCCATTCATCTCCAAACAAGACACCTCACGCTCTGCGCTGGAGATCTGAGTGTTGGCCGTCCTTTAATGTAATTTTCTTAATTAGGATCAGTGGTGTTACTTCATTTAAAGACTGCTGTCTCTCCACCGCCGTGCTGACAGATGATGATGGACACAGAAGGATGTAAATGCGAGGCAGATTGCTCCCTCAGGCTGAACACATGAAATATAGATGGGTTTGGCTCTTCCTCTTTACCTGCCCGATCACTTCACGCTGCGGGCGGAAAGATTGGAGCAGAGGCGGGTGTGTTTCGATGGACCGGTGACAAAGCAAGTTTCGCCTACGATATAAAACAAAGCGATGGTTTGTTATTGAGGGCCAATTTATCTTCGTACTTTCAGCACATTTCCCAATTTAGTTGTCTGTGGTATTGACGGCCTGTGATGTTTGTGAATGATTCCTGGCATGGAAGGTGTTTTCTGGGAAATAAACCTTCTTGCAAGGGTTGGGCCTGTTTGTAAGAATATGACATGCTGTTTTCATATTGAGAACAACAGGGTTACGTGCAGCTGGTGTTCCAGGATCTACAGACATGCTGAATGTGTGTGCTGTGATGAAAACACTTCTTTAGAAGCATAAACAGTATAATAGTTTCAGTCATTTTGTGTCGTACAGATGTAGGTGAGTTTGTTTCTTCATCAGATTTAGATAAATGTTACATTGCATCACTTGCTCACTAATGAATCCTCTGCAGTGAATGGGTGCCATCAGTTAACATCTGGAGAAGACAAAAGCTGTGTGTTTGTACAAAACAAATACATCAAGTATAACTGTGAACTGTTGCCAAAATATGAGTCCATAATCCATAAAAATGCTTCCTCCAGTGAATAAGTTATTTTGTCTGAATCAGGAGAGAAATCTGCACAGATCAAGCACCGTTTACAGTCTACAACAGTTCTAGACAAATATGTGAGTGGATTTTAATGTGGGAGACAAATAGGAGATGGACTTTTTCACTGGAGGAAGCGTTATCATGGATTATGGCCAGAAGCAACGGTTTAAAGTTAAAAACAAGACATCAATTGATGGGCTGGAGTGGTGTGGATTGCTTGTGCATTATTGTGATGTTTTTATCAGCTGTTTGGACTTTCCTTCTGACGGCACCCATTCACTGCAGAGGATCCATTGGTGAACAAGTGATGCAATGCTACATTTCTCCAAATCTGTGAGCGTTGTCCCTCCTCCTTACCTACTATCAATTCACTGTTCAGGCTCGGAGCTAACTATCATTGCCCCATGGACCTCCCACACACCACTGGACTAAGTTGGAGGGAAGGTGTTTTCCGGTGTCTGGGGAGTGTCCGGGGCACGAGCCAGAAACAGCCCGCCACCGTCCGCGGCTCACCAAAGCCTGCCGGCTGCCGCTGACCCCAGCCCAGAGCACGCTCCAGTGCCAGCCCCTCAAAAGTGCCATGCTCTACATGCGCCTCCAGAGCACCCTCAAGTGTCCGAGCGTCCAGAGCACCCTCAAGTGCCCGCTCCTCCAGAGCGCCAGCCAGAACTAGCCTCGACTTCCTCCAAGGATTTTCTTTGGGGGAGGTAGTATGGAGGTAGAGAAAAAAGTATTAATGGTAAATCCCCTGTGATGTTTGTACTGGCTACTGTATACAGGCCACCAGGGCACCATACAGACTTTATTAAAGAATTTGGTGATTTTCTATCAGAGTTAGTGCTGGCTGTAGATAAAGTCTTAATTGTTGGTGATTTTAATATCTACGTTGATAATGAAAAAGATGCATTAGGATCAGCATTCATAGACATTCTGAACTCTATCGGGGTTAGACAACACGTGTCAGGACCTACTCATTGTCGAAATCATACTTTAGATGTAATATTGTCATATGGGAAATTATGTTAATGGCATTGAAGTTCTGCAGCAAAGCGATGATTTATCAGATCACTATCTAGTCTTGTGTAAACTCCATATAGCTAAAGCTGTAAATTCAACTCCTTATTACAAATATGGTAGAACCATCACTTCTACCACAAAATAATGCTTTGTAAGTAATCTTCCTGATTTATCTCAATTCCTCAGCGTATCCAACAGCGCAGAAAAACTTGAAGATGTAACAGAAACTATGGATTCTCTCTTTTCTAGCACTTTAGATACGGTTGCTCCTTTACGCTTAAGGAAGATTAAGGAAAATAGTCCAACACCGTGGTATAATGAGCACATTCACGCCATAAAGAGAGTAGCCTGGAAAATGGAGCGCAGCTGAAGGAAAACAAAACTAGAGGTATTTCGTATGGCTTGGCGGGAAAGTACCCTATCCTACAGAAAAGCATTCAAAACTGCTAGATCTGTTTACTTTTCGTCTCTTTTAGAAGAAAACAAACATGACCCCAGGTATTTATTCAATACAGTGGCAAAATTAACAAAAAATAAAACATCAACTGGTGTTGACATTTCCAACAGCACAGCAGTAATGACTTTATGAACTATTTTACTTCCAAAATCAATACTATTAGAGATAAAACGGTAACCATGCAGCTGCCAGCTGCAGTATCACATCAAATTGTGCACTATAGATCCCCTGAGGAACAATTCCACTCATTCTCTACTATAGGAGAGGAAGAATTGTGTAAACTTGTTAAATCAGCTAAACCAACAACATGTATGTTAGACCCTATTCCATCTAAACTACTAAAGAGGTGCTTCCAGAAGTCATAGATCCTCTTTTGGCTATTATTAATTCGTCATTGTCATTAGGGTATGTCCCCAAAACCTTTAAATTGGCTGTTATTAAGCCTCTCATTAAAAAAACACAACTTGACCCCAAAGATCTAGTTAATTACAGACCGATCTCGAATCTCCCTTTTCTGTCAAAGATACTAGAAAAGGTAGCATCCTCACAATTATATTCCTTCTTAGAGAAAAATGATATCTGTGAGGATTTCCAGTCAGGATTTAGACCATCTCATAGTACTGAGACTGCTCTCATATAGTGACAAATGACCTGCTCTTATCATCTGATCGTGGTTGTATCTCTCTATTAGTGCTCCTGGATCTTAGCGCTGCGTTCGACACTATCGATCACAACATTCTTTTGAATAGACTTGAAAACTCTGTTGGCATTAGTGGAAGTGCATTAGCATGGTTCAAATCGTACTTATCTGACCGCCATCAATTCGTAGCAGTGAATGAAGAGGTATCATATCGATCACAAGTGCAGTATGGAGTACCTCAAGGCTCAGTACTAGGGCCGTTACTTTTCACGCTTTACATGTTACCCTTGGGAAATATCATCAGGAAACATGGGGTTAGCTTTCACTGTTATGCTGATGATACTCAGCTCTATATTTCTTCACGGCCCGGTGAAACACACCAAATTGAGAAACTTATGGAATGCATAGTCGATATAAAAAACTGGATGACGAATAATTTCTTACTACTAAATTCTGAAAAAACAGAGGTGTTAATTATCGGACCTAAAAACCACACAAGTAATAACCTAGAACACTGTCTAACACTTGATGGCTGCTCTCTCGATTCTTCATCATCAGTCAGGAACCTAGGTGTGCTATTTGATAGCAATCTCTCCTTTGACAGCCACGTTTCTAGCATTTGTAAAACTGCATTTTTTCATCTTAAAAATATATCTAAACTGAGACCTATGCTCTCAATGTCAAATGCAGAAATGTTAATTCATGCGTTTATGACCTCAAGGTTAGATTATTGTAATGCTTTATTAGGTGGTTGTTCTGCACGCTTAATAAACAAACTACAGATGGTCCAAAATGCAGCAGCTAGAGTTCTTACTAGAACCAGGAAGTATGACCACATTAGTCCGGTTATGTCAACACTGCACTGGCTCTCTATTAAACATTGTATAGATTTTAAAAATCTTGTTAATTACTTATAAAGCCCTGAATGGCTTAGCTCCTCAGTACTTGAGCGAGCTCTTATCGCATTATAGTCCTCCACGTCCGCTACGATCTCAAAACTCTGGCCATTTGATAATACCTAGAATATCAAAATCAACTGCCGGCGGCAGATCCTTTTTCTATTTAGCGCCCAAACTCTGGAACAATCTACCTAACACAGTTCGGGAGGCAGACACACTCTGTCAGTTTAAATCTAGATTAAAGACCCATCTCTTTAACCTGGCATACACTTAACACACTAATACGCTTCTAATATTCAAATCCGTTAAAGGATTGTTAGGCTGCATTAATTAGGTCAACCGGAACCGGGAACACTTCCCATAACACACGATGTACTTGTTACATCGTAAAAAGATTGACATCTTCGCTAATATTAGTCTTTTTCTTTCTTATTCCGAGGTCACCACTGTAGCCACCCGATCCAGTCTGTATCCAGATCAGATGATCACTGCAGTGACCAGATCCAGTCCGTATCCAGATCAGATGATCACTGCAGTGACCAGATCCAGTCCGTATCCAGATCAGATGGTGGATCAGCACCTAGAGACGACCTCTACAGCTCTGAACGTCAGCGGAGACCAGGGCTCCTAGATGAGCCCCAGAGACAGATCTCCAGTGAGGACCTCGTCACCTAGACAGACATCGGGAAAAGACCACTGGAACCAGTGGAGCCCTTACAATCTACTTTGCTGCAGTTGGAACAAACTACTGGTTCGTCTGGCCGGAGGGGAACTGGCCCCCCGACTAAACCTGGTTTCTCCCAAGGTTTTTTTCTCCGTTCTGTCACCGATGGAGTTTTGGTTCCTTGCCGCTGTCGCCTCTGGCTTGCTTAGTTGGGGACACTTCATTTCCAGCGATATCACCGACTTGATTGCACAGATACTATTTAAACTGAACTGAGCTGGACGATGCCATCACTGAATTCAATAATGAAATGCCTTTAACTGAAAAATGGGTGTTTAATCTTGTAATTTTACATTAGTGATACACTATTTTCCTATTTTGATATTGTGCAGTTGCTTTGACACAATTTGTATTGTTAAAAGCGCTATATAAATAAAGGTGACTTGACTTGACTAGTATGGCTCCAGCCATGGGGGCGGGGGCCGCGGCCTCGGAGGCGGTCCCGCCATGGCCTCTTAAATCCCAGGATCCGACATGGCCGCCTGAGTCCCCTGCTCCACAGTGGGTCCCGGAATGGCGCCCAGGAGGCCTTCCGTCCCCGGACTCTGCCCCGTGAGGTCTCCAGAGCGCCCACCCCCCTCCCCCGTTGGATGTTGCACGGTGCGGGACATGCCTTCCGGGAGGGGGGAGTAATTGTCAGTCTTTTGTCCCTATGTCCTGTGTTCCCCTCCCTCTTATGCCCATATTTGGTGTTTCCTGTTCTCATCATTAGTTTATCAGTCCCTAGCCATGTGTCATTAAGTATCTAGTTTTCCCCAGTGTTCCCTTAAGTCCTGTGCTTCCCTGCCTCTGTGTCCGGACTCCGGTCTTAATCGTCATTCAGTATTCGTCTTACCTGTGCTCCATGTTCCCTGAGGTTATCATTAAAATATATTATTTGACTCCTTGTCTCCTCGTTCCCTTGCTCCGACTAATTAAAAACAATTTTTTTTTTTAAATAGTATGATATTTCAGAATTTTTACTGTATTTGATGAACTAAATGCAGTCTTGGTGAGCAGAAGAGACTTCTTTCAATGTAAGTTTTTACATTCTTTTCTTTTAAAAACGTTACAGCCTACACACGGTTACATTGTAGATATTAGTGTAACTTTATTCATTAATTCATTATCTGAAATTAATAATGATCAAACTAGGGAAATCTTTCTGACGGGTTGTTATCTTTAAACCAATGATATTCCAATAAAATGTCACTGTCATGAATACTCCAAAGAACTAAATTTGTCCATCGGTTTAAACTGTCTACCATTTCTTAACAAAGTGATATTGATTGTCTTCATATCATTAGTATAGTTCAGTCTGCTGTGTTATAGCCTCCCAGTCGATGGTTTTTCACAACTAACTATCCTGTTATTTTAATGGCACACCCTGAGGCTGCATCAGTCCTCACTCAAGATGTTCAGACTGACAGGAGTTTATTAACTTTTTGTTCCCATTACAGTATAAAAAAACCATCCCGCATTGCCTCCGTAGAGGGCAAGTAAGGTAAAGTGTTTCCGAAGCAGGTACGTGAAAGAATGCAGCTCCTTCAGCAATCAATCACACCGAGCGCAGAAGAGCTGCTGTTGCAGTGTGTTATCAGTGTGCCAGCAGATTAAAGCGGCTCATCAAAGCCTTTTATTCCTGCTGGAGGCCAGATACTCTCCTCAACCGGGATCTTTCACTCAAACACGCTTCCTCTGCAATGTTTGAGGAAACAATACTTGATTTTAGAGGTACGGGTAATGGTATATATTTGGATTGAAACTCCTGAGGCGTGAAATATCATATGGATAACTGTTGATGGCCAAATTGTAGTGGATCTCTCCTGAATGTCAGTCTACCGTCTGAGATGTCTAGATATTTGAGTGAGGTAAAATGCAAGGGGGAAAGGAAAAAAAAGAAAGAAAGTGTAATTCATAAAGAGTTTGTCCTCATTTGACGCTTGAGAACCTGAACGTTTTTTTTCTCCTCTCTGGAACGATATGTGAGAACAAGGAATTAAACAGTTAAAGTTAACAACGAGGCTCTGTTAAAGTTAATCTCTGCTCACAGGGGTAAAATAAGGTGAAGCGTCTCATGAGCAGCTCAGTGTTCAAAGACTTTTAGATATTTTAGATGTTTAGTAAAATGAACTTTTTTTGAGAATATAAATTGAAGAAACAAACAAACAACCAAAGAATACAAAGTTAAAATGTTTTTAAATTATTACATTTATTATCAACCTTTTCAGTCTTATTTTGTGTTATTTATTTATTGTTTAGAGCGTGACTCACTAGTTTAAGTGCACTGTGAATGAAACGTCCTTTGTTCTGTTCACATGTTTGGCAGGACTAATGAGAGCCTTGTAGCCTTTATAAATCTGCATTAGTGCTTTTGCATAAAAAGATTTTGAGTTTTACTCACAGGCTGTGGTGTTGTGGAAAGCTCCACGTGTTCTGCATAAGATAAACCCTCATTTTAATGCACATCATTTAATGTACAACTTCTCCAGTAATGTATGATTTCAGAAAAAGGAATATTGAACAAGGAGAAACTAATTTTGTGGGAAATCATAAAAGTAGTTTGTTTTCTTAAACATTTTATAAATGTATTTATACAAATGCAGCTAAAATGGTAAAAAGGGTTAATAATTGTTCAAGACAATCCCTTCAGCAAAATTTAAACCATATTCTGTTTATTTTGATAATCAAAACTGTGCAGTTCATATTTATTCACTTATACACTGTCACTAAAATATATTCAATAAAAAAAATGCCAAAACTGAAAATCAAAAAAAAAAAATATATATATATATATAATTTGTCTCAAAATATATTCTGTAATTATAATGATTCTCATTTGCTCATTTTCTCATTATCTATAAAAACACATTAAATATTAGATCAAATTGTCGCAATCAGCTCCTCGCGATCACATCCGCGTGCACTGGCACCTGAGTTGTGCCTTCAGTGTTTTAAAGGAGAAGAATGCGTCTTTAGTTGTGTTGTACCCGTATGTCTTGTCTCTTTTAGTGTATGTTCAAATGTACCGACAGCATTGTCGATGGATCTCTTTGTTATTAGGCTGTTTATTCGCATACTTAGGCTACTCCTTAAATATTGGTATTGGCGATTAAAGAAAGTTTATGGTGGATTTGTGTGACAGGGTTAGATTTTATGCCATATAGCTGATCCGTATTGATAAATTCAACGATAAACGTTTAATTCAATAACCCGCATGTCAAAGGGAAACCCTTGCAGTGTTATATAGCACATTTGGGTATAAAATTGATGGTTTGCACAGTCGGTATTTGTCTGATTGAACATGTAGATGCGTGTATTTTTTAAAATATAATCACGAATTAATAACTCAGCTGTGACGTCTTTTCTTACCTCGCGCAGTTTGTCCTGAAAATCCTTTATATTGCACTTGTGATGGAGATTTTATGTGTGATTGGTTAAACGGGCATATCATTACTGAAACATTGATACTTGAAAACTGACGTTCTTGCTTTTGGATTCTTATGTAGTACGTTGAGGGGTTCGTGTGCGCGCAATTCCCACGCGCGCGCACTTTCGCGAGCGCGCATCACGTGGATAAAGGGTTAAAGCAGCAGCCTAGAGCACTTTCAAAGAGAGGCAGGTGTCCCAGTACCAACCCAAATCTGGACCAGATGTTTGTATCCTCTCTCTAGAACTACAGAGTAATTCAGAACTGTTATAGCGCGTAAGGCGAGTTTTGTGGTCAGGAGAATAGCCTTGTTGCTCAAGAAGTCCAAACTATTAAATAGAATAAATACAGAGATCTAAACTCACTTTTGACTCACAGTATTCTGAATCACTTGGAGATTTTTTTTTTATTCTTGTCGCCTGCTGCTTGGAAGCTGGAGGCGCACAATTCTGGCTCAGCTGTTTCAATACAATTAGGTTCGTAACTCCTCAAAATAAGTTCCCATTTCTGCCCTCCAACATGTGGTGGATGCTGTTTCCTCGCTGGATCTGGTTCGTCTCGGGACAGTTTTTGCTGCTATTAGTGGACAGGCAATGCGCGAAAGGCATGACTTTGCAAAGAGTTGCGTATTCCCACGCAGGGATCTGTCCAAACGACATGAACCCAAACTTGTGGGTTGATGCAATGAGCACCTGCACGAGAGAATGTGAATCTGATCAGGTTTGCCTTTCATTTCATTGAAATTAATTGTATATACTAAAATGTTATGTATATATACGTATGTACATTTTTTATATTTTTATACATTCACACGTGTATATATACACAATTATATATATATGTCCATTTCATTTATATATGTATACATGCATGTGTGTGTGTGTGTGTGTTGTGTGTGTGTATACATGTGTGTGTGTGTGTGTGTGTATGTAGTGTGTGTGTGTGTGTGTGTGTGTGTGTGTGTGTGTGTGTGTGTGTGTGTGTGTGTGTGTGTGTGTGTGTATAACCTCCATGAATGTCCATTTTATTTATATACACACATATATATATATATATACAACATTTGTTATATATTTATTACTTTGTACAGCATGCATGTTCAAATATATACATTTATATATTCATCATTTATATATTTCATTCATTACTTGTTAATTTATAAATATATATATATATATATATATATATATATATACATATATTATAACAATTTATTGTTATGTATACTTTTCATTCATGTAATCATGATTATCAAGAGAATGCAACTGAAATATCATGCAAAATGATGCCTTCTGTCTTTGCTTTGTTCAGGAATGTGAAACGTTCGAAAAGTGCTGTGCCAATGTTTGCGGCAATCGCAGCTGTGTGGCGGCCCGCTACATCGACACTACGGGCAAGAAAGGGCCCATGGGCATGCCAAAGGAGGCGTCCTGCGACAAGTTCATGTGCACTCAGCAGGGCTCCGAGTGCGACATCTGGGACGGCCAGCCCATGTGCAAGTGCCGTGACCGCTGCGAGAGAGAGCCCCACTTCACCTGCGCCTCGGATGGGATGACTTACTACAACAAGTGCTACATGGATGCAGAAGCGTGCTCCAAAGGCATCTCCTTATCGGTGGTGACGTGCCGCTTCCACCTCACCTGGCCCAACACTAGTCCTCTCCCGGCAGGCACCACCGCATTGCCCACCACCACGCTGCAGCGCACCACTCCTGTAGACGTGCACGCTCCCGTCCTGGTGAACAGCCCGTCACAGCAATCCGTGTTCGTCGGATACACCGCCAGCTTCCTTTGCGAAGCCGCTGGCCGCCCAAAGCCAGAGATCACCTGGGAGAAGCAGATGGACGGGCAAGGAAAAGTAGTCTTGAAACCCAATCACGTGCATGGGAACGTTGTGGTCACCAACATCGGCCAGCTGGTGGTCTACAACGCCCAACTGCAAGATGCCGGCGTCTATACATGCACGGCCACGAATGCGGGCGGATCCATCCAAGTGCATTTTCCACTATCTGTAGTTGAGCAAGAGCCAGTCACCAAGTCAAACTCCACTCGTTTGCCAGCAGAGGAGTGCTTTAAGGTGCCTGATAGCGAAGACTGTGGGGAGGAAAAGCTGAGTTGGTTTTACGACCCCCAGAGGAACAACTGCTATACCTTCACCTACGGCAACTGCAGCAAAAACCGCAACCACTTTGATACTTACGAGACCTGCATGTCGTCCTGTCGGGACGAACTCGCCGCTCCTTGCAATCTTCCCATCTACCAGGGACCTTGCAAGGCATACGAACCTCGCTGGGCTTACAGCGGATCCCAGCGTCAATGCCAACCGTTCGTATACGGCGGCTGCAAAGGCAACGAGAACAACTTCAAAACCAAAGAAGCTTGCGAGGACACCTGCCCGTTCCCGAGGAACCATCGCTGCAAGCCGTGCAAGCCGCGGCACAAGATGGTGACCAGCTTCTGCAAAAGCGATTTTGTGATTCTGGGACGTATGACGGAGCTGACCGAGGACCAGGACTCAGGGCACGCTCTGATCACCGTGGAGGAGATCCTGAAGGATGAGAAAATGGGGTTGAAGTTCTTCGGGAACGAGCCCTTGGAGGTGACGTTGCAGAACATGGACTGGGCCTGTCCGTGTCCGAACGTCACCGCCTCCGACGGTCAGATCATCATCATGGGGGACGTCAACAACGGCATGGCCGTCCTGCAGCCAGACAGTTTCATCGTCCTCTCCAGCGTCCGACGCCTCCGTAAACTCCGCGAGGTCATCAGTAAAAACACCTGTGACATTTTGAAAGAGTTCATCCAGTAGGACTTTTTCCAGATGTCTGACGTCACATAAAGTAACGATTAAATCGTTGTTCTGGGGTTCTAAGAATCGGTCTTTTATGTACAGCTTTTGTACCCAGACTGTTTGCTTTGACAAGGCTAGACATGTTTCTACAGCTTGAATAGAAATGCTCACATCAACTTGGAAGGTTTTTATAAGACTTGCCCTGACAGTGTAAAGTGAAAGAACATTGTGGACATTAATCAAACCCATCTGCTCACTCAAAAATCCCACAAATGCTGTGTCATCTGACGATTTTGATAAAGAAATTATCTCTCTGTGCTTGGTTGACCTTTCACGGCAGAAGATTTGTTGTTGTTGTTGTTCCTAGTAATTAAATGACTGTTGTATTATAGAGTTAGGTTTGCTTAACGCACTTAGATAAGTTGTATTATATTGAATATAAGATCAATTTCAGTAGAATTAATCCATCTTTAAGGCTCACTTGTGTATAGAACTGAGTGTATATGATTCAGCACAGACTGCATTTATTTTAAGGTACACTTTACACCCTTTTATGCCGAAATGGCTCTTTGTTAGAGTTTAGGGTTCTTTGTTCCCGCCCTTTTGTTATTCGAATCTGTAACTGTCGAAGCGCTTCATTACTGGTTTTCTAGAGTTCAACACACTCTCAACAGGTAAAGGATTTCATTCTTAAATTTACAAATTAAATTGAACTAAAATGTAACAAACATGTTCTTATTTTTGTATTTGTTTTGGTCACATATAGCCTAAGTGTGTGCAGCTCTGCTAAGCTTTGGAAACTTATCTCCTCTTCTCCACTATAAGTAAAAGAGACAATGAATTTATAAATCATTTTTTTTTTACTTTTTAAATTATTACTTGGGCTTATGAATAAACATACCAAGTCACAAAAAAATATTAAAACTATCCCATGACTTTTTTTAATCACGTTTTTCTTTTAAGATTGTGAAGGGCTCACATACTGTCCATGTATGCGTTTGGCCTTCATAAACATAAGTGTTTTTACATAAACACATGGACACACTGTAACTCTAAACTCAATTGTGTATTTCAGATGTATCACATCCTACAACCTCATCATCTGCAGAGAAAAATCAGCACTTAATCACACCAAAATAATGACTTTATATTGACTGGAGTGTGATTGTTTCACTGAAACTTGGTTTCTATATATTTTTTTGTTCTTGTTTTGTGTTTTACTTCTTTAGGTATTTATTCATGTTCATTATCAATTGTCATTCATTAATGTATTCATCTAATAACGGTTGTTATGAGCACTGACAATTTTGCATGTCAATAAAAACATACTTAATTCACACAACATGCTTCTGTTGTGGTTATTGTTTTAATGTGAATCCATAACCGAGGCTACACTCGAAGATCTGGAGCTCATCCAACTTTACACAGACTGTCTCAACGGGCAAACAATTTATTTCTTAAAATCTCTATAAATTATAACTTTCAAATTGTTTTTTCTATGTCTTTTCTCTGTTTAGTTTAGGAGAACATGTACGTGTGACCAGCTCTAATCAGTTAAAGATATTCTCCTCGTCTTCACTAAGTTAAGCAACAAAGATATTGAATTTATGATACATTTTGTTAGATATTTTTATTACTAGGGTTTATGCATAAACATACCCAGCTATCCCATTACTTCATATTACTTTTTCCTTTTAACATTGTGAAGTGTTCACATATTACTTTTGGCCTTCATAAACAAATTGAAGGAGACATATTTTAATATTTATTCCTAAACTCAATTGTGTATTTCAGATGCTACAACCTCATCATCTGCAGAGAGAAACGGCCATTCAGTCACACAGATAATGATTAACTTAAAGGCATCGTAGAGGATTGTGATGATATTTTCTTATTTTTTAAGCATTTATTTATGTTCAATATCCATTGTCATTCATTAATGTATTCTACTGCTGTTAGAACACTGTCATTTTTGCTACAATTTCACGTCATTAAAAAAAATAAAAAAAATTGACACATTGTTGTTGATTTTATGTAAAACCATAGACACTTATATTATAAGATATGACAAGTATATTATAAGAAATAAGATAGGTAAGATATATTATAAGACCAGGAATATAGAGGGGTTAAAAAAAAAACTATATTAATAATAATATATACAAATAATACTAATATTAAGATATTAATATTAAAGAAAAACTATCATTATAAAGGTTATTTATAACACCATTAAGGTCATATATAGCATTTTAAAGCATGGTTCTGTATGGAAAAGGCTCTATTTAGCACTAAAAATGGTTCTGCTATTGTTACAAGCCGAAGAACCCTTTTCTGGTACTGTTTATGTCACGAATCTGGTTGCCCTTCCACCACATGGACTCTTGCACTCCACCTCAGACTACAATTCCCATCATTCACTGCACCGACGACACAAACACACACCCAGCTGATTGCACTGATCACACAGCTGATTGCACTGATCACACACTCTATATAAGCCTTGGACTTCAGATATCTCACAGAATTGAGTGACGTACTCCTCAATAGCTGAACTCCCCTGTCTCCACGATCGTAGACCACGCCCGTTTACTTGATTACTCTTCTGCCTCGCCCCATCTATACCTGTTTGCCATTTGTTCGACCCTGACTGTGTTTTTGACCATGTCTAGCAATAAAAGCCTGCAAATGGATCTGCACGCCTCTCGTCTTGTCGGCCCCGTTACAGAATACTCAGCCACAAGAGAAACCAGCGGCTTTTCCAAGGAACCCTGGCCAGGTATGGATCCATTCGACCAGCTGCTCGACCTGAGACAGGGGAGTTCAGCTATTGAGGAGTACGTCACTCAATTCTGTGAGATATCTGAAGTCCATGCAATCAGCTGTGTGATGTGCAATCAGCTCAGTGCAATCAGCTGTGTGATCAGTGCAATCAGCTGTGTGATCAGTGCAATCAGCTGTGTGATAAGTGCAATCAGCTGTGTGATCAGTGCAATCAGCTGTGTGATCAGTGCAATCAGCTGTGTGATCAGTGCAATCAGCTGTGTGATCAGTGCAATCAGCTGTGTGATTAGTGCAATCAGCTGTGTGGTGTGTGTGTGTCGTCGGTGCAGTGAATGATGGGAATTGTAGTCTGAGGTGGAGTGCAACAGTGAGTGTAGTGCAAGAGTCCATGTGGTGGAAGGGCAACCAGATTTGTGACAGTTTAGAACCATTTTTCTTAAGAGTGTATATTTATTTAGATTTTTAAAGTCATTTCTTACAAGCACTAATGTATTTCTACAATTGTCTTTTAATTATCTTTCTAGTTCGGTGTCTGTCATGATGTGCGTTGTGAAGTGACTTTGAAACTCTTAAGTCTAATTCTTCTACTTTTTCAAGTGCACAACACCAATTACACCAACATTTGATTGGAAGGAAATCTGCTTTCACAAAACAAGCAGTATTGAATTATTTCGATGCAATTTTGGCTTGAACTTCTTTACCTTGTCCAAACATAGTTAAAGGTTTTTAGTAAGGCAAGACACTACAGATGAATAGCGTAAAAGAAAATCACTAATACATGTCACCATACTTACACAGTTGATTGATTACATTAAGAACTGCAAAACCTTGTTTTGTGTGTGTGTTACAAGTATTTCTGAAATATTATGTTTAAATATGCAATGTAATTAAATATAAGTTTCATAATTTTGCAGAAAATGTATCTGAACATTGGATAAAGCCAAGTTAAAAAAATATACATGTTGCCATATTAGAGTTAAAAGGTTTTACTGGCGAGATTTTGGATTACTTTTTATACAAAAATACTGCCAGTAGTCAGGAAAAATATATTTTTACCATGTTTTCAGGAATTAAATGTTAACTATATAACAAGTGAATGATATATGAACAAACCATTCAGTAAAAACCTTCAGAATATATACAGAATATAACATTTTGGTGCAATCAAGTGCTACTGAAGTGGAGAAAAAAAAAAGTTTTTCATAAAAAGGATTTATAGATTGCAATTGAAATCTACAGATGCAACTAGAGGAAGTGCAATCAAACAAACACTAGGAAAAGCCAAACAGCCCAACATTTCAATACTGACCAATGCATACAAAAGCAATGCATGTGCCTGTAATGTTTGGCCTTAAAGCATCGCATATGAGATGTTGTAGATGTTTGCCTCCAGCATGGACGGGGTCCCTCGGTTCATTCCAGCCCAGACGCAGGGCCATGCTGAGACACGGGGGGAGCTAGAAGATGAAGAGCTGTTTGGATATCAGCTTTGTCCATTTAGGACTTCCTCTAATGTCCTAACAGATGGTTTCCTTATAGTTTTTCAGGGTGGGCTTCAAAAGATGCCTGCCGCAGGTGGTGGAAAGCAAACCCGTGACCTTAAAGGCAGGGAGTGGCAGAATAGAAAATATTAAAAACGTTTTTTAGCTGCCAGACGCTCAGTAGACCGATCGAGGGGGCCGTAGGGAAAGATCGGTAGAATTATGTGAGAATCCGTCCAGTTCGATGTCTTTCAGAACTATAAGTAAAACCTGAGCTTTTTGACTTCTGTTAGAAGAGAGAGATTGAGACGTGTCCTGGGATGCCCTGAAGTTTTCTAGGTATAGTAATAACTTGCAATGAAGCAGGGAATACCTTCTCTCACCCAAAGTAAACATGTTGGCTTCCCTTAGTACTCTGAATGTTCCTGTTGTAAATATGGCAGCGCAGAAACGGTTCATTGTAGCTGCAAATCCTCCTGGCATCATAAAAGTAAATTTACGACACTATGTGTGCCGTTCCAGTTCAGATTAATGGGAACCTCACGCATGTCTCTGATCTGCCAAGTGTGTGCTGAGTTATGTAAACCTTGTTCAATGAATTTCACCTGGTGGTTCCTGCTGCCTGGTTTCTGCTTCTTCAATCTGGCCCCACAGGCTCGATGGACCCACAGCGTTGTGTCCCCGTTTAACATCGAATCATAAAGCAGATGTTTGCCAAAATAATATATGCATATATCTTACAATC
Source organism: Ptychobarbus kaznakovi (assembly GCA_027422405.1). NCBI lineage: Eukaryota > Metazoa > Chordata > Actinopteri > Cypriniformes > Cyprinidae > Ptychobarbus > Ptychobarbus kaznakovi. The sequence goes on from CM049808.1 coordinate 1,464,223, forward strand.
TAAATTAATATTACAACCAGCAAACATCGCCTTGCTAGTTAAAAGTCGCCTAATTGGTTGATAATTATAGGGAATAGTACTGGTTTCAATGAAAGTCAAATTTGGAGCCATAATTATTATTCAAATAGCGTTGTTTACACACTGGGATATTATTCAAAAATGTTACCTCAAATAACACCGTGGAGTCTATTCAGAAACACAATGTGTAATTGTATGCATTTATTTACATGTTTGGCATTAGCATTGTTTGGCCAAAGAACAAAAAAGACAACTGCCAAGACTGTGTGAGGTTTGATACGCACAGCATGTGTTTGTGCTTAGATGCTTTTAGATCGAAAGGTATTAGGGTTTATTTAGCTATTTTCATATATAGTATGTGTTTTTTTAATGCAAGTCAGTGTATTTCATTTGAGACTCAATAACTGTTGAAAAACCATTCATTCAAAGCAAACAACATATTTTTCTTTTTAAAGCCTCACATATGTGTTTTGCATCTTATTTGAGACTTTTATGGTTCATAGTCTGATATAGTGAGAATATGGTGGAGAATGAGAACTCATTTCAGAGTTATTCAGAGTTTTATTCAGATGATGGTATTTATATGATGAAATTATGATGCTTGTAATGTAAATCAATGAGATATTTATAACAGTACAACAGATACTGACATAAAAGATACTGTTCCTGTGGCTCAGTGGTTAGAGCATTGCGTTAGCAGTGCAAAGGTTGTGGGTTCGATTCCCAGGGACACACATACTGACAATACAAATGTATAACCTGAATGCACTGTAAGTCGCTTTGGATAAAAGCGTCTGCTAATAAATGCAAATGTAAAATGATATGTCAGTCATCACTCCATATCTCCAATATGATATTTAAATGATCATCATAACCTTTAATGCAATGCAATTCAATGATGATTGAGAGATGAACAAACAAACATTCTTCAATATCTCTGAGATGTTTTGAGCAGAGCCGATCCTAGACTTCTGGGGGCCCTACGCAAATCTGTGTCGACCGGGAGGGGTGGTTGGGTTCGAGTGGTTATGAATGAAACACATTTGTCCGTGTTTCACTCCGTCTCGAATCGCGCTCGCGGAAAGCGTTCGAGGAACACGTGTCTCTTCCGTGGCTCGCTATGCTTTCAACTCGTTTGTTTTAGTCTCAAGCAAGAGACTTTATGACATTCACGTTACTTGATTTGACTGATTTTTACAGGTAGGCAGCACTGTATTACAATAAATTATCATTAATGTTTTCCTTGCCGCTGGCCAAATTCAAAAACTAAACTAAAATGAAATCATATTTGAGAGCAAGGGGGCCCCCTGGTGTTTTGGGGGCCCTACGCAGTATTCTGCGTATAGGGAGGATCGGCTCTGGTTTTGAGGATTGGGAAGTTAATTATACTAAACGACCTTTCTAGCTAAACAAAGTCTAAACTGTCAATCAGACAATAGAAGACATGTAGTAGGCTAGATTGTGAATAACAGGTTTAACAGCAAAGTTGTGATCATGCTGACTATTTAGATGCTTTAGAAATACATATGCACACAAAATGCAGCTTTAAGGGGTTAAACTGTTTTGCAATAAACAGAAAGATATGAAGTTCACTGGGTCAAATATTGCCTGCTCTGACAACATATTATTTGAAAAATGGTCAGTAGCTACTGAATGTCTTTGCTCTGCTTTTGTTATTCTTCTGAATGTCTTTGCTACTGGGAATTTGCTGCTTTGATTTAGCTACTGGGAAGGTTTTAAGCACTAAAATGGGAATTTGCTGGAAAATCTTTGCTGGAGCTACTGGGAAGGGTTTGCTGGAGCTACTGGGAAGGGTTTGCTGGAGCTACTGGGAAGGGTTTGCTGGAGCTACTGGGAAGGGGCTACTGGGAAGGGTTTGCTGGAGCTACTGGGAAGGGTTTGCTGGAGCTACTGGGAAGGGTTTGCTGGAGCTACTGGGAAGGGTTTGCTGGAGCTACTGGGAAGGGTTTGCTGGAGCTACTGGGAAGGGTTTGCTGGAGCTACTGGGAAGGGTTTGCTGGAGCTACTGGGAAGGGTTTGCTGGAGCTAGGGTTTGCTGGGAAGCTACTGGGAAGGGTTTGCTGGAGCTACTGGGAAGGGTTTGCTGGAGCTACTGGGAAGGGTTTGCTGGAGCTACTGGGAAGGGGCTAGGGTTTGCTGGGAAGGGTTTGCTGGAGCTACTGGGAAGGGGCTACTGGGAAGGGTTGCTGCTACTGGGAAGGGGGGGTTATAGAGCGTGAACAGCGGCCTCTAGAGGCGGAAACTAACACTGAGACCTCGCTGTTTGTTTTGACACGATGCAAAACATCGACAATGAAATGGTGTGTGTATACAGTACATTACTGTTTTCTGTGATTATAAAGAAATAATTTGTTGACTAGATGCTGCATTCGTGGAGAAAAGACAGTAGTATGTTTACTGTTAAGGCTGAGAGGACGCAAACATTAGCAGCATCTCAAGCTGTTAAAACTATGTGACCACAACACGCGAGTCTGACCCAAATGTTTAATGTCACGATTGTTACCATTAGTTCATATCAAGCTGGTGGCTTTAATCAGAGGCGAACAAAGTACACAACTCCTTTACTTGAGTGAAGGTACAGATACTGCTGGTCAAATACTACATTACAAGTAAAAGTTGTAAAGACAGATTTGTACTTAAGTAAAAGTACAGAAGTACTTGCTTTTAAAAGTACTTAAGTAAGTCAATGTCTTTGTTTTTTATGTCAATGCACTGTTTTATTATTGATGAATACTTGCAATACCTCTGAAGTATATTATAATACATTACACCTACTGAAAACACTGACTAGCTTGTAGAATCTTTGGAATAAAGAGCTTTTAGAATGCTAAAAACCTATGGGGGAAAAAATACATATATATTTAACGCCCCTTCCCACCCCAACAAAAGTAGGATGTGGTGATCTCACACAGCTCTGACAGTGTGTGCACACATCTATGTGTAGCCATTCATCCACATTTGAACAGAGAAATTACTGTAAATACAGACTGATAAGGAAGAAAAAAGCATATAAAACCTGCTTTAAAGCCCAACAACACATCTGTAACTGTATAACCACAGCCGATCCTCTCTATACCCAGCATACGCAAGCTGCGTAGGGCCCCTGAAACACCAGGAGCCTCCTTGCTCTCAAAGATGATTTGATTTTAGTTTCGATTTTGAATTTGGCCAGCGGCTAGGAAAACATGAATGGTAATTTATTGTAATACAGTGCTGCCTACCTTTCTACGTGAACATCAGTCAAATCATGTAACGTGAATGTCATAAAGTCTCTTGCTCGAGACTAAAAAATGAGTTGAAAGCATAGCGAACCACGGAAGAGATACTGTTTCTCGAGTGCTTCCCGAGAGCGCGATTCGAGTGAAACACAGACAAATGCGTTTCATTCATTCGTTCATAACCACTCGAACACCCCCTGGTCGACAGTTTTGCGTAGGGCCCTCAGAAGTCTAGGATCGGCTCTGTGTATAACTTTACAACGGCAACACTGCTTTAACAAAAAAGCAAAACAGCAAGATTTATTTGACATCAAAACACAAATTGTAAAAATGCTGTCTAATCGCTCTCGCTGTACTTTGATGTCACACACAGAACGGTCTGTGCTGTGCTTTCGTTAAATGTGCTTAATTACTGTCCGCCTCTGACTTTAATGTATCTGTTAGCAAGTGAAGTTTATAGCTAGTGATGTGAGAAAGCAAACTGATGGCCTACATTCATGCAGTGACAGACATACACCAGTAACGCATCTTTCAATTATTTTTTATCGTCACTGTTAAATAATCGTTAAACGTTCTAAAAGAGAATCAAATGGAATGGAAGAGTGTACACACCTGTGTAATTTCAGTGCCTATGTGTAGGCCAGATATTTAAAGATGTTCATCTTTAAGCATGACTGTTTTGATTTATATAAATGGTAACTCTTTACAATTGTGGATTAGTATGTAGTTCACATTAATCCTTTGAGTTCCAACCATGATAAAGTTAATAATGCGGTGTTAGATTAATTTCAACATTTACTAATACATTGTTTAATGATCCGTTATCATTTGTTAATGCACATGAACTAGCTTAAAGGGTTAGTTAACCCAAAAATGAAAATTAGCCCATGTTTTACTCACCCTCAAAGCATCCTAGGTGTTTATTTATGACTTTCTTCTTTCAGACGAATCTAATCGGGGTTATATAAAAAAAATGTACTTTCTCTTCTGTTAGAATGGTAGTAGGTGGGTGTTTTTGATCAACAGCCCAAAAGTAGTCAGTTAAAGAGCGTGTGCGCGACACGTATGTCATCCGCTGGAACGGCTTGCACGTATGACAGTCAGCAGAAGTGAGAAAAAGGTATTTATAACATTTTAAACATGGATTGTTTTCTTAGAAAAACGCATCGATTCGCTACAGGAGGCCTGTATTCACTTTGTGAGACATGTTTTATTATGGATGCACGCACTTTATTTGACTACTTTTGGACTTTTGAATATAAACACCCACCTACTTCTATTGTATGCATGGAAGAGCCAGGATAATTTAATATAACTCCGATTGGATTCGTCTGAAAGAAGAAAGTCGATATACACCTAAGCTTTGAGGGTGAGTAAAACATGGGCTAATTTTCATTTTTGAACTAACCCTTTAATCCGAGTGATCAAGGTATAATTAACAATATAATAGCCTAATATGTATGTAGGACTATTTATATTTAATCGGTACAGTAGCCTACATTTTCTTGATTCAGTACTTTTTTTCTTGTAACAAAGTTAAGCCCTATTTTAGCTGGAGTGTTATGTTTGTTGTCATTCAGTATCCATTTAAAAAAATTAATATTGGCAGCTGAAGTTTGTTTATAATTACATTTACATTTATCAGACGCTTTTATCCAAAGCGACTTACAGTGCATTCAGGCTATACATTTTTTCATCAGTATGTGTGTTGCCTGGGAATCGAACCCACAACCTTTTGCACTGCTAACACAATGCTCTACCACTGAGCCACAGGAACATACTCTGTGTAGTTTGTGTATTACCCATCATTTAAATAATAAACTTCTGATGTAGTTTATAGAACTTAGTTTTTTTCATTCACATTTGTTCCCTATCCTTTGGCCAAAAACACTTCAAATACAGTGTTGTAAAAAATAACCCTACATGGTTAAATAAAGGTTATAAATCAGCTGTGTGATTTCAGTACATTAAGCAGGTTACATGAATATCACAAGCGGGTCTGCTGGTCTGTCATGTCCTGATCTCATCAGAAGATGTCAGTGTCGTACAGTCATTAGTATTTAATTCCAGTCTACATTAGTCCTTTAACATGCAGCCGTGCACTTACACAAGGTCTTAAGAGCTTCATTCTTTCATTTACATAGAGGCTATAGAATACTATGAAATATGATATCTGTAAAACTAACATGCGTGATCTTGGATCAGCTGGCATTTATATAAGTCTTTATTATATTTGTCAGTTTAAATAATTAGGTTTACTAATTACATAATACATTTATATATAATAATTATATAAAAAATCAATATAATGTAATATAATAACATGTTAATAAATATAAGCCTATATTTTTATCTTATTTGTAATTATATTATATAAAAAAATGCAAAGCTATATAACATGCCAATAAATAAACAAATAGATATAAATAACTATAAATCATTATATATATAATTATATTTAATGTATTAATTATATCATGCTAAAACTAATGTAATATAGCAAGTTAATAAATATAAATAATTACAAATGAATAAATATTATTACATTAATTGTACCCTGTATTATTAACTGCTCATATAATGAGATTTGAGGCACATTCAAATTGTGGTAATCATATGGTAATATGCACACAGATAATGTTTTACCCTATTATTTCGCATGTCTTAGTGTGTTACCTAATATGTGACAATGTCTTGACACGGAAACCTCTCACTATGACCATCATAAATGCAGACACGCGCTCCTGCAATAACCTTTGCTCATATTTACAATCTGAACCAGCATGTTTGCATGCAAACACTCGCAGATGTGAGCTGCAGTTCACCTGGTGGCCGCTGGGTGGCGCTGCAGTGTCGTTCGGGTCGGACCACCTTCTCAAACCCATTATCTCTAAGCAAAGAGTTACGCTGACGTCACCAAAACACAACATTGCGGCATGTGAGAAGCCAGTTATTGCGTTTTATTTTTGGCCCAGCGCGCGCTCTAGTCAGGAATAGAGCAGAACCGTCATAATCCAGTGGGACCAGGTCTAGGGTTAATCCAGCCTACCTCACCAAGACTATCACAAACTCTCCGTATGCGACACTTCAGGGTGTCTCGTCAGATCTCAAGCGCCCTCGACCTGAATTCATCCCTCTTCTCTCTTATATAACTCACTCATCAGGGTTTGAACTTAGAGCCACACAAGCTGCTCCACAAATCCACTGCCCGTGTTACTCGCACTCAGCTCCCAGCTTCACACATAGATGCACAGACACAGAACGAGCACGTGACCTCTGGACCTGAACCTCAGCTTGACATCTGATTGTTCTGTGCACCTTCAATGCAAAAGAATCTGAATCACTTTTCTGTACAACATCCAAACATGCAGAGAAAACAACAACAACAAACAGTTCCTAAACATGAAGAATGCTTTAAAAACAGGGAGAAAAAGATTTGCCCTCGGGTAATGGAAACATTTCTGGGTAAACTGTTTAAGACTTGTTTACGACACATAGGCTAGTTTGTGTCGTTGTTTAATTGTTTTAATACTTTATTCAATAGGAATTAGATGAAAACAAATCTTTATTATTGTGTGTGTGTGTGTGTGTGTCCGTGTCCATGTGTGTGTGTGTGTGTGTGTGTGTGTGTGTGTGTGTGTCCATGTGTAAGAAGGATGTAAGAAGGATGCTTTAATAGTTTTAAAGATTGGTTCTCTGAAATATAATATATTATATATATGTATATAATGTATTCAAGATTTTCTCAGAAAACAAGTCTTGATATACATTAATATAATTTGACACTTTATTAAAGACCAATTAGGTGAAAACAAGTCTTACAATGAAAAATGGCATAAAATATTATCAAACTTAATTTCACTTTTCTTACCCCTTTGATAAATTGTGTTATTGTTTGTCATTTTCTTTTCTAAGCTTAAACCAAGTTTAGTGATATTTATGGTTAAAACAATAAAAAATAAAAATTGGGTTAAAAAAATGTATATTAATTAGTCTAAAAATATAATATAATGTAATATAATTTATTCTGTAGTTAATTGTACCCCTTATGTTTTGTCTACTTCTCTTGAACTGCTAATATAATTCAATATAACGACTAAAGTTATAGAGATGGTGAAAAAACTAATTCATTTCCACATTTCAACAGTTTCTCTAATAAATACATCTTGTTGTAGCGATTAGATATTTGTACTGGGAAACTAGAGCAAAATACTGATTTATTAAATACTGCTCAAAAGTATGAAACAGCCACTGATTCTTCTGCTGAATCAATCGTTATCGGTCAGGCTGCTTCACCTGCTGTAGCAGGGATTTCTGCCGGCTGCATGTGTGCATGAGCAGCTATATTTGGAGCTGATACACGGATACACCCTCTTCTTCATTACCTCAGCATGTTCTGGACACCTTTCACTGTTTTGCAAGAGAGATCATGCATTTGCTCCCGGCTCAATCTTTAATACACAGTGATGACAGCACTGACACGCTGGACCAGGACCACGAATCATTTAGCAAAATAATCATCCTTTTACTAAAAACTAATTCAATGCTGCAATTAGGGATGATGGCTTATTATTAATTTGTAATTGACATGATTCATTGTTTAATAAGCATCTTGCATGATATGCTGTACCATTCTGTGATGTGTATGTTATGCAATTTCTGTGAATCGTCATTTTACGGTTAGCTAAACCTCTGTGACACTCTCAACCTATTAAAACATCTCATAGAAAGCTTTCATTTCCATTCCATTTCAGAGTAATGTGTTCATTTCCAGTGTAGCTAATCCTGTTACAAACTGATTTTCCAGGTCCTTTCTCACAGCCTTGAGCCCTTGCAATGAAAGCAAACATCTGCCAGAAGCACCCAGAGAGAGAAGACAAGACTTACAAGAGACGCGTTGAAGTCCAAATCACACCTGGTGTAACTCAAGTTAGGTTATAAAAACGTTGTAGGAACGTTGTTTTGAAATGTTTCTAAATGTTAAAATATCCAGTTTTCTTGTCATGATTAGAACGTTATTTAAAGGTTACCACGATGTTCTACTAACTTTAGTTTCACCCAAAATATAATGTTACTTTTTACATTTATTTTAATATTCCAAGAACGTTAAAATGTGACGTTATCTTGAAGTGATTAGAACATTAGTTAAAGGTTACAAAGATAACTTTGAAAGTTCTACTGATTTGATTTTTTACCCAAAATATAACGTTATTTGAATGTATATTTTAAATTGAAATTCCAATTTTCTTGCTGTAATTAGAACGTTATGTAAACATGACTAAAAGGATTAAAACGTTTATTAAACATTATATTAATTTTATTTTCACCCAAAATATAAAATGTTCTTGTTGTGATTAGAATATTATTTAAAGATTATAAAAATGTTTCTTAAAGGGGTGGTTGAATGTTTTTTTTTCTAGGCTTGATTGTGTTTATGGGGTGCAGTCAAACATGTGTTCATGCTTAGCTTTTAAAAAACGCATTATTTTTCACTTTATTCCACACCTCTCTGTCCCTTCTCTGATAAACGCCCCGATTATTTCCTGGTTTTCTGAACTTGCCCCTCCCTGAGAAATACAGGATGGGCTCTGATTGGTTAGCTGGCCCAGTGTGTTGTGATTGGCTAAACCACCTCTACTGTGCATCTGAACGTCCCGCCCCTCGCCTCAGCAGCATGTGCTCCAGTTGTACTGTAAACAACATCTATATTGCTTATCAATTTGAGCCAGAATGAGACGCAGAGGATATTAGTGAAGAGGATCGCGCAGTATAATTGGAACAGTTTGTTGGAGCTGATCTGACGATCTGAACGAGAGAGAGAGAGAGAGAGAGAAGAGAGAGAGAGAGAGAGAGAGCGAGAAAGAAGAGAGAGAGAGAGAGAGAGAGAGAGAGAGAGAGAGAGAGAGAGAGAGAGAGAGAGAGAGAGAGAGAGAGAAGAGTGTCTGAGAGAGAGAGAGAGAGAGAGAGAGTGTGTCTGAGAGAGAGAGAGAGAGAGAGAGAGAGAGTGTGTCTGAGAGAGAGAGAGAGAGAGAGATGCAGAGCGTGTGCAGAGCAGGGCGACGCGAGTAACAGTATTAAGAATCACTGCTTTTGAACATTGATTTGGAAACTTGTGTTGAATAGATTTTTACATGCACCCCTAGTTTTCTTTTCCTCTTCTCTAAAGCAGCGCAGCATGGCCTCGCCCCCTTCGTTGAGTTTATCTGGGTCCGTAACGTATCGGACCTGGGAAGTAACTCGTAGTCCCTTACTAGTCGTTTTTGTAGGCATTAAACTGCCAGAATTTTGACGATATCTCCATTTGCATTGAACTTTCAGCGTCGTAACTTTGTAGATATTGTTTATGTTCAAACAGCAACATTACACACTAACTAACGTTAAAAAAGTGAGATCGCAATCAACCCCCCCTTTAAACAGGTACAAGTACAAATAAATACATATAAGGACGTTTTGAGAAGGTTGTTCTAATCATATTTTCTCTCAACATTATGATATGCAGTCTATCGATTCAGCCACTAGATGATTCATATGAGCGCAACATCCCAGACCAAAATTCGAAGGGAGGGGCTTATATACGATAACAAACACGTATACATATATGTATATGAGCAATATCACACAGAAAGCAGTGCGATATGGCTGTAAATTGGCATGGCTGTGATTTGGCTGTAGGTAATCACAGCATGCCAATTTTTCAGTCATATCGCATGGATACGAGTGTGATATTGCATTTATACACCAGTTTGCTGGCACAAGTGTGTAATTATATAGTAAACAACAACGGAGTGTCTTTAAAAACCTTCTTTTGTACAGAACTTCTTCCTTCCGCCACAGATTCAAATCTGAGTTTGACAGTTTAACAGCTGAGCCCAAACCTCCGGTACTAATACGAAAACGTCACTTAAGAACTAGTAACAAAAGCTTACTGTATTACTGTATTAAAAGCAGTGTATCATGTGGAGTAGAGTATTATGAGAGAGATGGACTGAGCAAGTGTGATTACCTGCATCTGATACAGCATTCATTCTTCAGCTCAATCTCATATTCACAATAAAACATTCGTTTAAATGTCTGCTGAGGAAGGCGATGTCTTTATCATACTATCCTTTCATCTGTTATGAGTGATTTCCGTTGACAGCGGTGCTCAGTGCATTTGTTGGCTGCATCTTACAAGCTGTTGCTGATAGTGATGGGTCGTTCTTGAACGATTCGTTCATTTTGAATGAGTATTTAATGTGAGTCGGGAAGGAGGAGTCGTTTCGGGGAGTGATTCGTTCAGTCGTATAGGTTCTGTACTGGAACTAGTTCACCTGTTTCGAGTCTTCGGGTTTTTCCAGTCTCGTTTCACGTCGCCCTATACGCGTAACCTATGCGGTCAGTTAGTTCATCTCTCGAGTCTTCAGTTTTTGAGTCGTTCGTTCATCACGTGACAGCCTCATAAGTTAAACATGTGCAATCTGAGGGAAAAAGACTTACTACTAATAACAATAAAACCAACTCTTTAGTTTATTACCTTTGTTACCACTTTCAGTGTTATGGAAAAGAACAATCATGATCATTTATAACCTGTAAGACATACAAATCTACAATTTGAGACCAGAAACACATTACGTAACTGTAAGAGTGAATAATAATAATAATAATAATAATAATAATAATAATAATAATAACTATGCAGCCATTTGTAAAGAAGGTTGGAAAGTTACTTATTTCACGTCACGTGCTAAACGAATGACTCAAACCCGAAGACTTGTCAGATAAGAGGTGAGGTGAACTAATCATAGACTAAAGACCCCGGTAAACAATGCATTAATCTTTTCTGTTTCTTATAGCATTATAGTTTTGTATTGTTTGTAGTGTGATCAACGTTTGCTAAGTAGTAGATGTGATAGGGAAGTAACACGTAACATTTTAATTATATTTGGCTAAAATGAATGCAATTAACGAAATGAAAAAAGATTTGTTCATTTTGCTGAACGAGACTCAAAGGTCCGAGTCAGTAAAATGATCCGAACTTCCCATCACTAGTTGTTGAAAGTAAAAATAATTTACACCCCTTTTTTAGTCTCTTTCAATATAAAAGTCTTATCCGCTGGCTCATAAAAACAGCCCCTTATCACCATCTGGAGGCAGAACAATGAAACCAATCATCATGAACACACACACACACCGTTTCTAAATACTAAATACTATTATTGAATATTACTATTATTTATATGAAATATAATTTATTGTATAGTAGTATTTAATAAACTACAACAAAACCATTATAAATGTTGCTAGACAAGTCGGTCAAAAGTACAAAGGCAGCGCTCTGATATACAGCTTTGAAGTTACATAACAATGACCTGATGATCTTTTGCCCTCTGCCAAAACTATTTGTGGCAAATTCCAGAAGATCTGGCCGAGGTGAGGCTGCTCTCTCCACGGGTTTATGAGCGCTGAACGGCCGCTGACGCCCTGGAGCTCACATCTCTGAAAGCATTGCAGCAAATGTTCAAACAGACGTTTTCTTTATTAACAAATCGCGTATTTGAAGTCTAAACAACTACATTCTCATCTAAAAAACGTTTAAACCTACATTCTGTGACACAAAAATAGCGTTATTTATATAATTATTGTAGATTTGGGTGTCTGCCATGACACTCGCTGTGAGAAATAGAGAATAGAGTGATACAAACAGTGAAACAGTTCGAGCTCTGTTATCACTAGAATATCACACTCCTCTCAACCAATCAGATTTAAGGGCCAGAATATCTATCTATCTATCTGTCTATCTATCTATCTATCTATCTATCTATCTATCTATCTATCTATCTATCTATCTATCTATCTATCTATCTATCTATCTATCTATCTGTCTGTCTGTCTGTCTGTCTGTCTGTCTGTCTGTCTGTCTGTCTGTCTGTCTGTCTGTCTGTCTGTCTGTCTGTCTGTCTGTCTGTTCTGTCTATTCTATTTATTGGTCCGTCTGTATGTCTGTCTGTCTGTCTGTCTGTCTGTCTTCTGTCTGTCTGTCTGTCGTCTGTCTGTCTGTCTGTCTGCTGTCGGTCTGTCTGTCTGTCTGTCTGTCTGTCTGTCTGTCTCTCTGTCTGTCTGTGTGTCTGTCTCTCTGTCTGTCTGTCTGTCTGTCTCTCTGTCTGTCCTGTCTGTCCTGTCTCTCTGTGTGTCTGTCTCTCTGTCTTGTCTCTCTGTCTGTCTGTGTGTCTGTCCTCTCTCTGTGTCTGTCTGTCCGTCTGTCTGTCTGTCTCTCTCTCTGTCTGTCTGTCTGTCTGTCTGTCTGTCTGTCTGTCTGTCTGTCTGTCTGTCTGTCTGTCTGTCTGTCTGTCTGTCTGTCTGTCTGTCTGTCTGTCTGTGTGTGTGTGTGTGTGTGTGTGTGTGTGTGTGTGTCTGTCTGTCTGTCTGTCTGTCTGTCTGTCTGTCTGTCTGTCTGTCTGTCTGTCTGTCTGTCTGTCTGTGTGTGTGTGTTGTGTGTGTGTGTGTGTGTGTGTGTGTGTGTGTGTGTGTGTGTTGTGTGTGTGTGTGGGTGTGTGTGTGTGTGTGTCTGTCTGTTGTCTGTCTGTCTGTCTGTCTGTCGTCTGTCTGTCTGTGTCTGTCTGTCTGTCTGTCTGTCTGTCTGTCTGTCTGTCTGTCTGTCTGTCTGTCTGTCTGTCTGTCTGTCTGTCTGTCTGTCTGTCTGTAGCATCTTTTATCTAAGGCAAGTTTTTAATCATATTAGTTTCAGCACAAATTAGCCTCATTGTTATACCTCATTCAGGCAACCTACCTGATTTGCATGGTTCCTTTCTGAATCATGCAATGTGAACAGCATGCAAACAAATGCTAATCCCTTTGTTTCAAAGATAGATTTGTTATGTTTAATCTACCAATAAATAATATTGTGTAGTGCACCTTGGACAACCCATGTTCATTCAGAGTTATCTGGTCTTTAATAATATCCTTCAAATGTTAGAACGTTATTTGTTCACGGAACATTTTTCTGAAACATTTTAATTGGACATTTGTCTAGTCTGGAGAACATTCAAAAGTTACTTTCCCATAATGGTTCCCTTAATGTTTTCTCTAATGTTCTCATAACCAATCTTTTTTTCTTTTTTGAAAAATTGAAGTTTTAGATAACATTCACAAATAACATTTTCATAACTTATTGGGACCACTAGAAAACATGTTTTTGAACACATTTTGTTAGCTGGGGATAACCTGATGGGCAAACACATGCACTGATCTCATGCGTAAAGCAATGAACATGTCCTCTCTGTCTGAAGGGCAGGTCATATGAGAGTGAGATGTGCCGTGGAGGACACAGTCTGTTGATGGTAGTTCAGAGACAACACTAACACTGGCTTCGAGCGTCTGATGGCCTGATCAGAGGCAGCTGTGATCTTCATGAAGGTAGCAGGAACGCTGGTTTCACTCCAAATTGTTTTTCAAAGGTAGACGATCAATAAAGCCTGTTTTCATCTCCATGTGCAGAATAAGCATTTGATATTTCAAGAACAGGGCCATTCTTATTATGCAGCACAATTTTATATATTGTTGAGCATATCAAATAAAAAAGGGCTTCTCAGACTTTCAGAAATATGCTCTGGTCAGACTCAGATATTTTAATCACATTAATTATAACTTAATTTACACAATGGAAAGAAAATAAATAGGATGCATGGCTAAGATGGGTGGAAAAAAGAGCTGATGTTCATAATATACGCCACTGAATAAAAAAAGGTAATTGCATTTGCTATTTGTTTTCTAATAATTATGAGATATAAATTCACAATTGTGATATAAAACTCGCAGTTTTGAGAAAAAAGTCAGAATGGCGAGATAAAGAACGGTTACCTTTTGATTTCTTATTTAGTGTTGGAAACGAGGGATCATATAAAGGTGTAGATTTGTAAGTTCAATATTTTTTGTCATGTTTAAATCTGCGTTACTTGACATCTCTTTGTAATTATTTGTGATATTGAATCGCAATTCCTGAGTAAAATATTTTTCAAACAGTATCCGTTTTTAAAATGATACAAACAACTAAAAACACAAACATCCCATAATTCTTCGATACCTATATTCTTGATGTTTGTGCTGTTGTTTTCCCGCCAAAATGTTTCCAGGTTCAAGAAACTAAGACACATGCAGAAAAAAAATAATAAATGAATGAATATATATATATATATTTAAAATAAATTGCCAACTCATTTTTACATTAGAAATGGTAACATATACTCAAGCCAAATGTTTGCTTAATTTTATGATATTAATATAACATTTTGATAAAAGACAGCTAACAACTTCCCTTTTTATCCATTGAGTTTAATGTTCTATCCAGCAAGGTCATAGACAATAATACTGCATTTCAACACAGAGTAGCTATAGGCTGTTTTTGTGTGCTGTTCAAAGATGTACAGATATAATTTCTGAAGCTGGTTTGCGCTGGTTATTTGTAGAGATCTGGCCCAGTCACACAGGCCACTGCTGCTGAATCCCAGCCAGGAAAATGTGCCTCAGTACATTGTGTACAATCCAGACTTCAGTCCTCGCTGAGACACAGATAGCAATGCAAGTCAGCTGTAAAAGTGCAGCGACACCAGAGCAGCAGCAGCAGCCGAGAGACTGCAATGAGAAAACACCCCAAACCTTTCTGTCAGAACGACTTCAGGCTCACAGATCTGTACAGAAACTCAGATGACTATTGCACTTAATAACAGCTATAATTATGACATTATCATCAGTGAGCTACAAGGGAAATTTCTCTGCATGAATGTTGAAACTGTTACTGTAATCTAGGCAAGGAGAATTTAATTATATAGCACATTTCATACAGTGCTACATTATTTATTTATTTATTGTTTTTAAATAGGCTCATAAGAAATAATAAACAAAATAAAAAAAGTAAGAAACATAAATAAAAGAAAATAATAAATGAGCTAAAATTAAAAAAGGTTGCAAATGAAGGCTACAACTATTTAAATACATAATAAAGCAAAAAGTCAAATATTCAGAATATAAAAAAATATATATTTGATAAAATGTGTTTATTTATGTAAATATATTTTCTATGAATTTTCAGGCAAAGATTTTTACATTTTGAAAATATATAAGATAAATGTTTTTTAAAAGCATTTAAAATATATATTTTGCTCTCCATATATTTCAGTCCAAAAACACAATCACATGCATCTTATTTCAAGAAAAATATATATTATTGAGCTTCACTTTTTACAATACATATTTTGCAAATGTTTAAAGTATATTTTGGACAGATTTCTTTTCTTTTTG